>CAUYLG010049465.1:0-76854 GCA_963573385.1 Cacajao melanocephalus | reverse complement strand
CCATGTTGACCAGGCTGGTCTTGAACTCCTGACCTCAAGTGATCTGCCCACCTTGGCCTCCCCAAGTGCTAGAATCACAGGTGTGAGCCACAGTGCCCGGCCAAGTACAGTCCTTTTCTATTAAAGCCTTCAACTGATTGGATGAGGCCCACCCACATTATAGAGGATAGTCAGCTTTGCTCAAAGTCTACTGTGGTAAATGTTAATCTTATCTAAAAGAAATCTTTATGGAAACATTTAGAATACTGTTTGACCATACGTCTGGGTAGTGTGGCTCAGCCATATTGACAGATAAAATTAACCATCACATTATTCTTTCTTCTTCTTTCACCAAAAGTCTCTTAGCATCTTCTATCAGTTTGCATATTAAAAAGAGAATTAGGTTGATTCTTGGAAACTTGAAACTCATCTTAGTGATGTGTATTAATTTTTATGCTCTCATTATTGGACTCTCACATTAGCATGGCCTAATTTCTACTACCAGGAATAAGATGTGTGCTGTGCTAATGGGAAATGATATATTTAGTATTTTTGTATGATCATTCTTTAGTGTCTGTGTCCCTTTTATTGGATGAGCGCCCACGTGGAGTGGCTAGGTAATAGTGTCCTTTCTGCTTACCCCTGCATTAGGAATAAAAGGGAGAGAAAATATGTATGTGCTCAGGGAAAAAAATCCATTATTTTAGATATTTATGATATTATAATCAATATAATAACTCTCAAGCACCTTCTAGTTAGTAAGCTTTTCAGAGTATAAATTAATTCCGTATCAGCTGAAACCAGTGACTTTTTCCATGTTGGGTTCAATTGTAGTATGCATGACTCAAGCTTCTCCATCAAGTGTAATAACTAAGTTCTAATTTTGTCGGCCAATGTAATTAACACAATAACAAAACAATTAAAAATAGGGTCATTTTTTCAGATCTTTTATAAATATATTATGCTTAGTAGATAGATAACATTTTTGAATTAGAGGAGTTTTAATCAATTAAGTACCACAAGCAATTCAATTTTCACGAAATGTTAAGTAGCCATATTCATTTTACAAAATAACATAATTGTGTGAAACGAATCTCTTGATTTCTTTGATTCATCACTGCATTTCTCTTTGTTATATGAAAAAACATAACATTTTGAAGTCAATCTATGTTTCCTTCCCAGATTAAGAAAATGGTAGATAATATAGACCCCCTTAAACATGTGGGCTCAGTCTTCTATTTCTCCAAACAAGGGACTTACGATATTTTGGTTTGCCTGAGGAAGAAAGCTGGCTGTTGCTGCTAGGGTGAACCAGGGAATAGCCTGTTGGTTCCTCTAGCAATGAGAAGGGCAAGTGATCATGGACGTGATTATATTTCATTCTATTTTCTGTAACTCTTTTGGTGGTTTATGAACATAGCCCATAATAGCATAAGCTGTTATGGAACAGCTTACACTTGTGACAAAGATAATTCAAAGCCATATAGTTCACAGAAAAATAAATACGATTATCCCTAAACATATGAAGAAATATTCAAATTAAGGCCATACAAATTAAAATTATACTAACATACCATATTTCAACCTGACAGGCAGAAAGCCAAAGGTGCGACAGTTCATTCTTTGGGGGAGACATTGGAAAAACAGTCATTATTGCTTGTTGCTGTTGGGATTGCAAAATGGTATAGCATGTGTGGCAGGGATACTGACAGTATCTAGAAAACAGTCAATGCCTTTATCTTTGGTGCAAATTATTTTGTTGTCTCTTCCCCTGCCCCTGATCCATTTTGTTACTCTTCTCCACGCTGCTCTGGACCATTAAATACTAATATCCCTTTTGGAAGGCTTCACTCATGTTTCCTTGCAGCTGCCTTAAACCACTACAATAAATGAGTAGTTTAACAGACTGGTTCAATTGGTGGTGCCATGGATAAGTCCACTAGCCATTCTGGGATTCTAGCCTCTCTCTTGTCTCTTACTAAACCTCCAAAGTTCTCTCATGCTGAAGGGAAAAGGTTTCCTAGAGTTTTGAAGGACAGGCCTTAAGTAAGAAGTGTAAAGAAATGACATTGATAGAATAAGTGGATCCTATACCGCCATGATCATCTGAATTGTCAGAGGTGCATTTAAAAGGCAAATTCCTGGTTTCCATCACAGACCAGTGGCATCAGGATCTCAGGTGGGAGGGATGGAAATCTGTAGTTTTCAGATCTGCTAGGTTGGATAACTACTGACCAAGATACAGCACAGTTTCTCACGTTTCCCCATTTGTTCTAGATCACTGAGATGTAAATGTGTAGTCCTCTAAAATAACAATAACTGGAATAAGGAATAACAGCAACACAAAACTAATGCTCTAACAATAGTGAAACTTTGTGGTGTTTACTATGAGGCAGGTACTGCTGGAAACACTTCACTCATGCTAACCCACTGAAGCTTCACAGCTACCCAATAAAGTATGTGCCTTTATTATTCCAACTTCTCAAATGCAGAAAGTGAGGCACAGAAAGTGAGGCACAGAATGATTAAGTGACTTGTCCAAGATGCCACAGTTACTAGAGGCAACATTTAAACAAAGGTGGCCATATGGCTCTGGAGTCTGCTTACTAAAATAAGACTCCTGTGGTCAAACATTTTTGGGAAATTCTGTTCTCTTTTTTGGATTTAAAATGTAATAGTATATTGGCGCAAGCTTTGAGAGGTCTCTAAATAATCTTGCTTAATATCAAATTAACATTTCACAATTTTATCTCTGAAACCCTTTTATGTGTAACATTTACCAACATCTTGAAGAGCTTGTGTTTTCAACAGAGGAAGGCTCTGTCTCAAACAAACAAAAAAATCCCAAAAAACCAAACCCGTGTTCCAAGGGATGCATCTGCTAAATAGTAATGTAGAAAAAGGGTGTCTTGGTTACAGCGTTCCTCCCCCAACTTTTTAAATATAGTATGCTGTTGTAGCCGTTAACCTAGAATCCAGAGACTTAGATTTCAGTTCAGGCTCTCACCCATGCTAGCTGGTCATCCTGATTGATGTTTCAGTACCGTGGACCTCAGTTTCCTCATGTGAAATGAGCAGTCTGGACTGATTGCCAAGTCTCCTTCTAGAACAAGCATGTTTGAGTCTGTGATTTTTGATGGAAGCCATGAATAATACTGAATGGACTTATTCATTTTAACTAAAGAGTGAAGAAGAATGGTCTGTAATTTTTGCAGGAGCAATTTAGGTAACTTTGTTTTTTTTGTTTTGTTTTGTTTTTTTTTTGTTTGTTTGTTTTTGAGAGGGAATCTCACTCTGTCGCCCAGGCAGGAGTGCAGTGGTGCAATCTTGGCTCACTGCAAACTCTTCCTCACGGATTCAAGCAATTTTCCTGCCTCAGACTCCCCAGTAGCTGGGATTACAGGCACCCACCACCAGATCTAGCTAATTTTTATATTTTAGTAGAGACAGGGTTTCACCATTATGGCCAGGCTGGTCTCAAACTCCTGACCTCAAGTGATCCACCTGCCTCAGCCTCCAAAAGTGCTTGGATTACAGGTGTGAGCCACCACGCCCTGCCAATTTAGGTAACTTTAAAGAAAATATTCTGAACATAAAGAATATATTCAGAACATAAGGACTTTGAAATATTTTACCATGAAAATGTTCCTCCAAAAGCAACAATAATAACAATAACCAATTAGCTTTATAAACTGCTACAATTTATAAAGCTCTTTCACCTCCATGTGCCACATTTGGCATCCTCATAGGTAGAGATTACTGTTGTTTCCATTTTAAACATGACTAAGGTTTAGTGAGGTTAAATGACTTGCCAACACAAACCAGTAAATACCTGAGCTGATATTTCAGTCCGTTACTTTTTTCTCCAAACCCCAGATTCTTTCAAATTTCCCACATGAGTTTCAGTGACACCCTGCTGACCAGGCTAGATGGTCATCCATTTAGCAGGGTTTGAATGTAGATTCTGAAGGCAGAGGATGATCTGGTTTGAGGGAAGTCCTGATATTCTTTAAGAATGTTCATTTGCTTTTTTTCTTTTACATTTTCCAATAAAGGCATAGGTATAGTTAAACACTATGTAGAGTAAAAGACAATTCAAAGTTTAAGTTTAATATGGTGTTGGGATTCTAGTCATGTGTTAATAATGGTGATTATGCCAGTTATATTTGTGTTAAACTCTCATCACTATTACATCATTGGCAGGCCCTGTTTTTCTCTATGTTAGTTCTAGCTGGGATATTTCTATATTACTCTTCTGAATTATCTATCGCCAATACACTTCTATAAGTTGAATAAATGAATCTAGTCCATTTATAGCTTATAAAATGTCCCCTTAGAGTTTCAGAGAATTTTTATGTCTTTATTATGGAAAATTTCCAATATATATAAAGGTAGAGAAAATTGTATGAAGAATACTCATATAGCCATTTCTTAACTTTACCAGTAATTAACAGCCAATTTCTTGCATCTATACCCCTACTCACTATTCTGATACTCCTCATCTTGCAAATTCCAGACATTGTACCATTTATTTCAGGACATGTTTTGAGTGTAAGCATCCTATTATTTTAATTAAAAATATCAGTGGGGAAAAATAGGAAAAATTAAAGCCATACCTAAATTTTTAACTAGAGGGGTAAAATAAAATAGTTTTGTAAAACACTCAATTGACACCAACCTTTACGACAAAAGAAACAGGCAATATTCCTCTTTGGAATGAGGCAAAATAGCATAATTGAAAATTAATTGCCTACTTTTCCAGAATGCTTTATAATTCACAAAGCACTTTCAAATAGATTTCACATTCGATGTTCACAGACCTGCAAAGTAAGTAGGATCTTATTTCAGTTTAAATGTAATGAATAAGGCTCAGAAATGATGTATCCAATGTTAACCAACAGACAAGGGACAGAGCTTGAAACTTAAACTAGTCTTAAATTCAAGTCTCCATCTTTTTTTCTACTACACTCTGCAGATGAAATCTCAATGAAGGACCAAATTTATGTTAATCAGTGATCTTTTGTTGTAAATGAAAAATTGCCAACTCAAGCAAACTTAGGCAAAAAGAATAATTTGTAATTTCAGGAAAACAAAACTGCAGGAATAGGTTATGCTCAGATACTGCAGGCCCCAGGTGCTCACACAATATCACTGGAATTCTACCTTGTGCTGTGTTTTGGTTCTGTTCTCATTTATTTTGATCCCATTCTCTGGCAAGTTTTTCCTATTGGAGGCAAAGATGGTGACCAATAACTCCAGTCTTACATTCAGTTGATTTACCAGCCTTAGCAAATAGAGAATCATACTCATTGACCCCAATTGAATTAAATGCCTATTCTTGAAGTATGTGTGGGGCTAGTAGCCCCATCTGGTGTGCCCATTAATAATGAGGAGAAGGTGTATTTGGAAAGGGAAATTTGAGTGCTGATACAGTAGAAAGGTAAAAAGAGTGCTGTGTAGATTAAAGGCAGCAGGTATCCTTGGCACAGTCCTTACAAATGGCAGGAAGTTCAAAAAAAATACATTGGAAGGGACTGAATGCCCCAATCTCTCAGCTAGTCAGACAACCTATCACTCCCAAATCTTACTGGGAGGATGACAATGCTGTTACTTAATACTTCAAAACTACTTTGAGAGGCCAAGGAGGGCGGATCACGATGTCAAGAGATCAAGACCATCCTGGCCAACATGGTGAAACCCCGTTTCTAGTAAAAATATAAAAATTAGCTGGGTGTGGTGGCGCATGTCTGTAGTCCCAGCTACTCAGGAGGCTGAGGCAGGAGAATTGCTTGAACCCGGGAGGTGGAGGTTGTAGTGGGCCGAGATCGCGCCACTGCACTCCAGCCTGGTGGCTGGCAACAGAGAGAGGCTCTGTCTCAAAACAACAACAACGACAACAACAACAACGACAACAACAAAACCTGCAAAACTAATAGCTAAGACCTCAAAAGCAGAGGCAACAAAAACAAAAACAGACAAGTGCCACTACACTAAAAAGTTTCTGCTCAGCCAAGAGCACACTCAGCAGAGTGAAAAGACAACCTGTGGAGTAGGAGAAAATATTTGCAAACTATCCATCCGACAAGGTACTAATATCCAGAATACACAAGGAACTCAAACAATTTAACAACAAATAAATAAATGATCCCACTAAAAAATAGGCAAAGGTTCTGAATAGACATTTCTCTAAAGAAGATATGCACATGGCCTACAAGTATCTGAAAAAGATGCTCAACATCTCTAATCCTCAGAGAAATGCAAATCAAAAGTACAATGAGCTATCATTTTATCCCAGTTAGAATGGCTATTATCAAAAAGACAAAAAATAACAGATGCTGGTGAAAATGTGGAGAAAAGGGAACTCTCATTTATTGTTGTGGGAATATAAATTTGTATACCCACTATATAAAACAGTATGCAGATTCCTCAAAAAACTAAAAATAGAGCTCTCATATGATCTGGCAATCCCATGACTGGGTATTTATCCAAAGGAAAGGGAATGAGTATATCAAAGAGATACCTGCACCCCTGTGTTTATTACAGCACTATTCACAATGGCAAAGATGTAGAATCAACCTAAGTGTCTGTCAATGGGTGAATGGATAAATAAAAGGTGGCATATATACACAATGGAATACTATCTGGCCATAAAAAGAATGAAATCCTGTTATTTGCACCAACATGGTTGGAACTGGAGGTCACTATGTTAAATGAAATAAGCCAGACATGGAAAGGCAAGTGCTGCATGTTCCCAGTCATATGCGGAAGCTACAAAAATTAATCTCACAGAGGTAGAAAGTAGAATGATAGTTACCAGAGGCTGAAGGGTGTGTGTGTTGAAGAGTGGGGACTGTCGAGTGGCATGTCAATGGGTGCAAACATACAGTTAGAAGGAATAAGTTCTAATTTTCAGTGGAATAGTACTGTGACTATAGTTAATAACAATGTATTGTATATTTCAAAATAGCTAGAGAAGAGGACTGGAAATATTCCCGACACATAGAAATAATAAATGCTCTGCTCCCAACACACAGAACGCATTGAGGTACAGTTCCTGAATAACTACAAGATCTGTGGATGATTAATTTAAAAAGTAAATCATAATCAAGCATTTAAGAACAAGAACATTCCTGCTAGAGGGGTCAGGCCATGATTTTGTTGTTGTTGTTGTTTTGAGATGGAGTCTCACTCTGTCATCCAGGCTAGAACACAGTGGCACGATCTCAGCTCACTGCAACCTCCACCTCCCAGGCATAAGCAATCCTCCCACCTCAGCCTCCCAAGAAGCTGGGATCACAGGCACATGCCACCATGCCTGGCTAATTCTTGTATTTTTGTAGATAGGCAGAGAAGGGGTTTTGCCATGTTTCCCAGGCTGGTCTAGAGCTCCTGAGCTCAAGCAATCCACCTGCGTCCGCCTCCCAAAGTGCTAGGATTACTGGCATGAGCCATTGTGCCCAGCCACATGCCCTAATTATTGAAAGCAGGAGACAATTATTTCATATTTAAAAATTAAAAAGAAATGCAAACATAATAATCTATTTTGGAAGAAAGAGGAAAAACTATGTTTTAGATAAAAGGTGACATTATGTAACATAATGGATGCAATATGTGATATGTTATTTTCTATGTATAGAAAAGGATGATAAACATATTCAAGGGATTTGTAACCATGGGATGCAGTTTAAAAGATCTGTAAAGGGAGGGTAGCTTTAACCCCTCAGTTTCTTCTGAATGGTTCAAGTTTGTTTTTCAGTAGATAGGTAGAACATTTATAATAAAAGAAATAAACAGGAAAACAAGATTGTCTAAAATTACTATGATTATTAAGACCAATCTGGAAGTTTTAGGGTAATAAACCATAAAACAAAAATACAGGTATTGAGAGGAAGAAAAACAGTTACGATTTGCAGAAAATATTGTCCACTTAAAAATCCAAGATAATCATCCAGGTGCAGTGGCTCATGCCTGTAATCCCAGCACTTTGGGAGGCCGAGGCAGGTGGGTCACTTGAGGTCAGGAGGTCGAGAACAGTCTGGCCAACATGGTGAAACCCCATCTCTACTAAAAATACAAAAATTAGCAGGGCATGGTGGCGGGTGCCTGTAATCCCAGCTACTTAGGAGGCTGAGACATTAAAATGGCTTGAACCCAGGAGGCAGAGGTTGCAGTGAGCCAAGATCATGCCACTGCACTCCAGCCTAGGTGACAGAGTGAGACTCTAACTGAAAAAAAAAAAAAATCCAAGATAATCATCTAAAAAACTGCTAGAATTATTAAAAATTTGGCAACATGGCCACATTACAAAATCTATTCACTCATTCAACAATGAGCGAATAGCTTTCTTGTGTAGCAGCAGGATTGTAATTAGAATATATGATGGAATAAAAGTAATAACTGCATAGAAGAATATGCACACCTCATGTTAAGAACACCAGGGAATTTTCCTGCATGGCCTCCAATTATTTTTACTTGCCTAGCACCCATTTCCAGTAACACTTGGTAACTTTTTTTGTATCCATTTTCTTTTCTTCTAAATTGGTAAAGCTGTTGGATTTTGGTGATCATGTGACTCAGGCACTCTCCCTGGAATCTGGGTTTTGACTGGATGACATAAAGCTGAAAAATGAAAACTCATCCATCCCAGAAGTGGTGACTGCATGTTGTCCTGATTCCTGCCACCCCAAGCTCTAGAGCTGCTAGGGTTTTAGATGTTCTCCCTCTTTGGTCATTCTGCTTTTCCTTAGACTTCAGGACATACCATACAGATCCGTCCTGGTTCCTTCTTTGCCCAAATTAGAAAGAGTGAATCACTACGCTGTAAAGACCACTACTCAGCACTATTCTAAAGTGGTGTGCTTTACTCAATTAATTTTAAGTCTTATGCAATTATAACTCAAATTTCAACGGAATAAATAGGCCAGAGAGAATCCATATAGTATTAAAGGTCTTGGTATATGATAAAGTGTATACCATGAATAAATAGGTCATAGCTGAAAGTCTATGTGGTGGGAACCAAGAAGCGAGTGCTCACCCTCCACAAATCTTTGCTGGTTCAGACCAAGGGGCGGGCTCTGGAGCACATTGACCTCAAGTTCATTGACACCACCTCCAAGTTTGGCCATGGCCACTTCCAGACCATAGAAGAGAAGAAAGCATTTATGGGACCACTCAAGAAAGAACGAATTGCAAAAGAAGAAGAAGCAGCAGCTTAATACCAGGAAGAGATTGTGCAGCTGGTGGTCTTAATAAAAGTTACTTTCCACTGGAAAAAAAATTAAAATATTGTGTTGATCTGAAACGTGAAAACAAAGGCAAATGCAAATTACCAAGGGACCAGTAGTGCCCACCTAATTGCAGTTCTTCCCTTTGCTTTGCAAATGATTAGGGACTTGCCTGCAAGGGAAAAGAAAAGAGATGTAAACTCCCAGGGACAGTAGGAGACAAAGTGTAATACTTAAAATACTGAGAATGTTTTTAAGCTTTGTGGTTTTTCTTAAAAACTTCACATGCATTTGCTATTCTATTGCATATCTATTTTTTCTTTCATTTATTTATTTATTTATGAATGACAGAGTCTTGCTCTGTCACCCAGGCCGGAGTGCAGTGTCATGATCTCGGCTCATTGCAACCTCCACCTCTCCGAGTTCAAACGATTCTCGTGCCTCAGCCTCATGAGTAGCTGGGACTACAGGCACATGCCACCAGGCCTGGCTAATTTTTTTATTTTTGGTAGAGATGGGGTTTCACCATATTGGTCAGGCTGGTTCAACCTCCTGACCTCAAGAGATCCACCTGCCTCAGCCTCCCACAGTGCTGGGATTACAGGCATGAGTCCCTGCGCCTGGTCTCTTTATTTTTTTGACAGAGTCTTGCTCTGTTGCACAGGCTGGAGTGCAGTGGTGCAATTTTGGCTCACTTCCATCTCTGCCTCCCAGGTTCAAGTGATTCTCATGCTTCAGCTTCCCCAGTAGCTGGGATTACAGGCGTGTGCCATCTTTTTGTATTTTTTGGTAAAGACAAGGTATCATCATGATGGCCAGGCTGGTCTCGTATTCCTGACCTCAAGTGATCTGCCTGCCTCAGCCTCCCAAAGTGCTGGGATTACAGATGTGAGTCACGATGCCCAGCCTCTGTTATTACATATCTGTTTTTGAATATCAAAATGGATTAGTGTCTTTAAAGATGTGCCACTTTATCCATGACTTCCTGATCTCTTGGCATACTCCCACACACTCCAAAGGAGCCCTCTTTGAGAAGAATAATGCTCTGTTGCTTCACATGGCTAATGTAGAATCAGCTTTTCCTTGCTGGGCATTATCTTCAGGTCTGCCACTAGCTTCCCATGTGGCAAGTTCTCTCTCTCTTTCTCTCTCTATATATATAAACACACCCATATATATATACACACACACACATACATATACACATATATGCACACATATATATATATACATTAATACATTTAATACATAAAATCATGCACTGTAGAACAACCTTTAGGTTAATGACCAACTGAATGAATGATAGTAGTCCCATAAGATAATAATGGAGCTGGAAAATTCCTGCCATTTAGTGTTATCGTAGCCTTCCTGATGTTGTGGTGCAATGCATTACTCATGTTTGTGGTGTTACTGGTGCAGATAAACTGACTGAGTTTCCAATGATATGAATGTCTAGCACATACAATTATGTACGGTACATAATACTTGATAATGATAGTAAATGAGTGTTACTGGCTTATGTATTTACTATACTTCTTATTGTTATTTCGGAGTATACTTTTTCTACTTATAAAAACCAGTTAACTGTAAAACATCTTCCAGGAGGTCTTTCAGGAAGTATTCCAAAAGAAGGCATTATTATCATAGAAGATGACAACTCTGTGCAGGTTATTGCCCCTGAAATCCTTCCAGTGGGACAGGATATGGGAATGGAAGACAGCGATATTGATGACCCTGATGCTGTGTAAGCCTAGGTAATATCTGTGTTTGTGTGTCAGTTTTTAACAAAAAGAGTTGAAAAGGTTAAAAAGTCTCTGAATAATAAAAAGCTGATAGAGTAGTGATATAAAGAAAGAAAATATTTTTGTACAGCTGTACAATGTGTGTTTTAAGCTAAGTGCTATTACAAAAGAGTTAAAAAGTAAAAAAAAAATGACACGTTTATAAAGTAAAAAAGTTATATAAACTAGGGCTAATTTATTATTGAAGCAGAAAGATTTTAAAAACAAATTTATTGTAGCCTAAGCGTACAGGGCTCGTAAAATCTATAGTAGTGTACAACAATGTCCTAGGCCTTCAGACTCACTCACTGACTCACCCAGAGAAACTTCCACTCCTGCAAGTTCCATTCATGGTAAGTGTCCTGTATAGATGTACTACTTTTTATCTTTTATAGTATACTTTTATGGTACCTTTTCTATGTTTAAATACATAAATACTTACCATCGTAATGCAATTCCCTCCAGTATTCAGTACAGTCACATGCTATACAGGTTTGCAGCCAGAAGTGATAGTCTACGCCACAGAGCCTACGTGTGTGGCAGGCAGGTTTATGCAAGTGCACTCTGTGATGTTTGCATAAGGACAAAATCACCTAATGATGCATTTCTCACAATGTATTCCTGTTGGTAAGTAACACCTGATGGTGTATATAAAACACAGTTACATGTTTATTTATTTTATTTTTTGCTTCTTATAAATCTCAGGTGCAGACGGTGGAGTTAATTATTCTCCTCAGTTCCTACTTGGTGAATGAATCATTTATCCTTCAATTTTCATCTCAGTGCAGAGGCTTTACCTCCTGGTAGCCTAACTGGACAACTGGAGAGAACAGACTGCCTTGTCCCATCACTGCCCCATGGACATACCTAACATGATATATTACATTCCTGCATCTCTTTACATCTCAACTGAACCCTGAACTGGAGAGCAGGTGCTGTCTGAAAATCACTATCGTCTCACACAGCAATGATTGTTGAATAAATCCTTGTTAAATAATGACAGTTTTCCTTTTTGTATTGCTGGAATCTCTACTCCCATCACGACTGCTAAGCCTTGGGCAGGAGACCTTGTATTCCCAGCCAGCTATTCCTCCCACCCTCATCCATGAGTACTGGATAAAAGTAGCAAGGGTAGGGAAGAAACATGGAGACGGCAGTGTCTGAAAGCTTCCTGCTAAAGCATTGCCTGTCCTACTTCCTGCCAGTTCCTTTTGCCCAGTTAGAACTGAGAAGGGATATGGTATGTATATATACCCCACATCAGTATATCATCATATATACATATATATATGTGTATGTGTATATATATGTTTATGTGTGTGTGTGTGTATATACACACACACACACACACACACACACACACACACACAAGGTAGTATGGATATATATGATACAAAGGTAGGCTTCCTCCAACCTTTGCTTCAAATCAAGGCACTAGTCTTTGGCGTGCACTAGTAGGTACTAGGAACAAGTGATGAAAAAGTTGGTCACAGTTGGACCTGTACATGTCCTTCTATTTCCTTCCAGTCTGAAATGTGAGTTTGAAAATATACTATCTTTTAGACAAAAAGTTTATAATAGTTTCTTCTAGTCTGTGTCTAACTCCATTTTTTTCTTTCTCTTCTCTCGTATCTTTATTCATGAGAATTTGTAATAATAGCTAGACAGTTTTTTAATATTATAGTTTTTTGTAGTACAGAGCCAAAACATAGGAGAAAAAGATCATTTTCTTCAAGAAGATGAAGAATTAATAGTCAAAATAGAAATATCAGTAAAAATTAGACCTTTGAAAGTTGGGGAAGAGATGGTTTCAGAAAGAATCGGATGGTTATCTGTTAAATGTTTCTGAGAAATCAAGTAATACATATTACTGAAAAGTATCCATTGGCTTCATCCACAGAGAAGTTATATAGGTGACTGTGGCAAAAACTATTTTGGTGGATTGGTTGAGGTGGAAGCTGGATTTCGGTGGTTGGATAGGAGAGTGTAAAAGTGAGAGAAGAATTCGGAGTAAATGCAGTTGTAGGATAGTCAGTAACCCAGCAGTGACCTTGAATTGATAGTGGCAGCAATCTGAATGGCTGTGTATCTTTGATAGCAGGACTCAATGGCAAGAGGGTTCAGTAGATTAGATGCAAAAAGCCTCACACATCTCAGTAACATCAAGGTAAACAATTATGATCACATAAGTTGTAATGAATGATGATCACATAGAGGATTTGACCCTTAAAATATCCAGGATCTTCAAAAAAAGATTATGTTCCTTACATTTTTGTTTGAAATATCAGAAATATGTTAAATATATTGATAAAGTTGGTCTGAAAATTTATTTCAGTGTAGAAGGGTCTACATGTCCACTTTCATTTGTATTTTAGAAAATTCACTTCTGTGAATTATTCTATTTCTCAATAATCACATATGAAAGGATAGTATATTAAAGTCATAAAAATTATGCAAACAGCAACATGACAAATTATTATTATAGTAATAAAAATATTAGAAAGCACAATATGACACTCCTTCAAGTGTTTTCATCTCAGATGTTTTCTTAATTATTTATTTTATTAAACTTATTTTTTTTTCTTCAAGATGAGGTCTCATTCTGTGACCCAGGCTGGAGTGCAGTGGTGCAATCTTGGCTCACTGCAACTTCCACCTCCCAAGCTCAAGGGAACCTCCCACCTCAGCTTCCTGAGTAGCTAGAACCACAGGCCATGCCACCATGCCTGACTAATTTTTGCTATTTTTGGTAGAGATGGGATTTCACCACTTTGCCCAGGCTGGTTTTGAACTCCTGAGCTCAAGCAATCTGCTCGCCTCAGACTCCCAGAGTGCTAAGATTACAGGCATGAGCCACCATGCACAGCCTAAACTTCTAATCTTGAAAAACTTCCAGACCTCAGAAAAATTACAAGAATATAACCCAATAAACATGTAAATAGCTTTCACCTAGGTTTTGCCACATTTGCCACATCTCTTTCTCTCTTTATATCATATATAATTCTAGTGTATTAATACACATAATGTTTTTCACCCTTTTGTTTGTTTGCTTTTAGAGACTGGGTCTCACTGTGTTGCCCAGGCTGGAGTGTATTTGAGCACTCATACCTTACTGCAGCCTTGACCGCCTGGGCTTAAGCAATCCTCCCACCCCGGCTTCCTGAGTAACAAGGACTACAGGTGTGTGTAACCACACCTGGCCAATATTTTTATAATTTTAAAAATTTTAATCCTTTTTGTAGATTCTTGGTCTCACTATGTTGTGCAGGCTGGTCTCAAACTCCTGGGCTCAAGCGATCCTCTCACCACATGCTTCCAAAGGGCTGGGATTACAAGTGCGAGCCACTGCGCTGAGCTTGTTTTTTATTCTTCTTGTCATTTTTTTTTCTCAACCAACTGAAAGAAGGTTACAGATATTACAACCTTTTATCCCTAAGTACTTCACTGTCTGTCTCCTGAGAACAAGGGCAATTTCTTATATAACCATGTTACAATTATCAAATTCAGAAAATCGAATATGGATACAACACTATCTAATACAGTCCAAATTGAAAGTTTGGCAATTGTCCCAGTAATGTCTTTTATAAAAGCAAAGTGTTTTTTTGTAATCCAAAATCCAAGCTACAATCACATATGCAATTTACTTTTTGTGCTTCTTTAGTTTTTTTAACTCTAGAACAGTTTCTCAGCTTTTCTTTGCTTTTCATGACTGTGACTTTTTGAAGCATGCAGCCTGCTGTTTAGTAGAAGACATCTTTTTTTTTTTAAACTTTCATTTTAGGTTTGGGGGTTACATATGAAGGCTTGTTATATAGGTAAACTCTTGTCACATGGGTTTGTTGTACAGATTATTTTATCACCCAGGTGTCAAGCCTAGTACCCAATAGTTATTCTGTCTTCTCCTCTCTCTCCTCCTAACCTCCACTCTCAGGTAGATCCCAGAGTTTGTTGTTTTCTTCTTTGTGTTCATGAGTTCTCATCGTTTAGCTCCCACTTGTAAGTGAGAACACGTGGTATTTGGTTTTCCATTCCTGCATTAGTTTCCTAAGGATAATGGACTCTAGCTCCAACCATCTTCCTGCAAAAAACATGATCTCATCCTTTTTCATGGCTGCATAGTATTCCATGGTATATATGAACCACATTTTCCTTATCCAATCCGTCATTGATGGGCATTTCTGTTGATTTCATGTATTTGTTATTTTGAATGGTACTGCAATGAATGTACATGTGCATGCATCTTTATGGTCAAATGATTTATATTCTTCTGGATATATACCCAGTAATTGCTGGATTGAATGGTAGTTCTGCCTTTAGCTCTTTGAGGAATTGCCATACTGCTTTTCACAATGGTTGAACTAATCTACACTTCTACCAACAGTGAATAAGTGTTTTCTTTTCTCTGCAACCTAACCAGCATCTGTTTATTTTTTGGCTTTTAATTAATAGCCATTCTGACTGATGTGAGATGGTATCTCATTATGGTTTTGATTTGCATTTCTCTAATGATCAGTGATACTGGTGTATTTTTGATGTTTGTGGGCTGCAGGTATGTCTTCTTTTAAAAAGTATCTGTTTGTGGCCCTAGCCCCCTTTTTAATGGGGTTTCTTGTTTTTCTTTTGTAAATTTGTTTAAGTTTCTTATAAATGCTGGGTATCAGACCTTGGTGAGATGCATATTTTTCAAACATTTTCTTCCATTCTGTAGGTTGTCTGTTTACTGTGTTGACAGTTTCTTTTGCAGTGCAGAAGTTCTTTAGTTTAATTAGATCTCATTTATCATTTTTTGCTTTTGTTGTCATTGGTTTTGGCATCTCTGTCATGAAATCTTTGCCTGTTCCTATGTCTAGAGTGGTATTGCCTAGGTTGTTTTCCAGGGTTTTTCTAACTTTGGGTTTTACATTTAAGTATTTAATCCATCTTGAGTTTATTTTTATATATGGTATAAGGAAGAGGCCCAACTTCAATATTCTGCATAAGGCTAGCCAGTTAACTATCCCAGCACCATTTATTTAAAAGGAAGTCTTTTCCTCATTGCCTGTTTTTGTCAGCTTTGTTGAAGGTCAGATGGTCATAAGTGTGCTTTACTTCTGGACTCTATCCTGTTCCATGGGTCTGTGTGTCTGTTTCTGTACCAATACCATGTTATTTTTGTTACGGTAGCCCTGTAATATAGTTTGAAGTCAGATAACATGATGCCTCCAGCTTTGTTCTCTTTGTTAGGTTTGCCTTGACTACTCAGGTTCTTTTTTGATTCCATATGAACTTTAAAATAGTTTTTTCTAGTTCTGTGAAAAATGTAGTTGGTAGTTGGATAGGAATAGCATTGAATCTATAAATTACTTTGGGCAGTATGGCTATTTAAATAATGATGATTCTTTCTATCCATGAGCATGGGATGCTTTTCCATTTGTTTGTGTCTTCTGACTTCTTTGAGCAGTGTCTTGTGATTGTTGTTATAGCAATCTTTCACTTCCCTGGTTAGCTGTATTCCTAGGTATTTTATTCTTTTTGTGGCAGTTGTGAATGGGATTATCTTTCTGATTTGGCTCTCAGCTTGGCTATTGTTGATGTATAGGAATGCTAGTAATTTTTGCACATTGATTTTGTATCCTGAAACTTTGATGAAGTTGTTTAACAGCTGAAGGAGCTCTTTGGCCAAGATTATGAGATTTTCTAGATATAGTATCATGTCATCTGCAAACAGGGACTTCCTCTTGTCCTATTTGGATGCTCTTTATTTCTTCCTCTTGCCTGATTGCTCTAGCTAGGACTTCCAATGCTATGTTGAATAGGAGTGGTGAGAGAGGACATCTTTGTTTTGTGCTGGTTTTCAAGAAGAATGCTTCAAGCTCTTGCTCATTCAGTATGATGTTGAAAAGATATTTTATAGGTTTTAAAATTGGGAAGAACATCAATACAGGGTCAAAAAACTGGGATTCTAATTGGTGAACAACCACAAATTAGCTGGCAGTGATTTGCCTTTTCCAAATTAGTTTTTTAAATCTTTAAAATAGAAATACTGTCTGTCCTGACTGACTCACAGGTTCTTTGGAAGATAAAATGATAAAATAGATACGAAATTACTTTAAAACTGCAAAGCAGTTTACAAGTGAAAGGCTTTACTTTTAGGTTTGACTCAATGCTATAGATTTTAAAATGTTATCAGGTGCATGTGCTGTTCATTCTGATAGAATACCATTCTGTTTTCCCTTATTTCGCTTACTCTTTCTCGTCTTTCTCTCTCTCTCCACACACGCCCTTACCTCTAGTATTCCTAGAATGCAACATAAGAACATACTGCCAAAAGTTAAGCAGCAGGAGGGAAAA
The DNA here is from genome assembly GCA_963573385.1 of Cacajao melanocephalus. Taxonomy (NCBI): domain Eukaryota; kingdom Metazoa; phylum Chordata; class Mammalia; order Primates; family Pitheciidae; genus Cacajao; species Cacajao melanocephalus. The sequence goes on along the minus strand of CAUYLG010049465.1, from coordinate 59,540 downwards.
AGTAGCCTGTGGAATGTTTCAAATTATTTTTAGCTGTATCATTAGAGTCATATAACCTAGTGCTTAATTGGTGACTCTGTTCTCGGGAGTGGTGGATGTAAGATATAAAATTAGAAGACTGCAAGGGACCTTGAAAAAATTCTGAGGCCCACTGCAGTGGCTCTCACCTGTAACCTCAGCACTTAAGGAGGCCAAAGCAGGAGGATCATTTGAACCCAGAAGTTCAAGCCCAGCCTGGGCAACATAGGGAGACCCTGTCTCTATAAAAAATAAATTAGCTGGGTGTAGTTGCATGCAGCTGTAGTCTCAGCTACTTGGGAGGCTGAGGTGGGAGGATCACTTGAGTCCAGAAGGGCAAGGCTGCAGTGAGCTGTGATCATGACACTGCACTCCAATTTGGGTGTCAGAGTGAGACAGGATCTCTCTATATCCTACACCCAGACTCACTCTGCATCCAGACTGAAGTGCAGTGGCATGATCACAACAATAAAACAACAGTATAAAGAAAAAATTCTAGGTCAGAGTGTTCTCTCCCAGAGGTAGTGACTTGCCCAAGCCACATGGCTAATTTGCAGAATCAGGGTAAGACATGCAGACTCTGTCTCTTGGTCCAGTGCCTTTACCTCACCCTCATCTCCTGAGTTTATCCTGCCCTAGGAAGCCAGGCATCATTAAAAGAATGTAGTCTGTGGGGATAAATCCAGTGAGGGTCAGTTTGGTCATCTAAGCCTCGAGGCATTTGAAGAAAATGGTGACTGAACAGGTCATTCAGAGTGAGAGGGGTTGAGAGCAGGTGGTCATCTCCAGACCTCTCTCCTGCCACTCATTTAGGAGGCTGCACCAGAAGGCAGGTGGAGCTGCTCTGCCATTAGAGGAATCACTACTTTATTTATATGGAAACCTTTATTTGGAAACAATTTTGAACTTGCATAAAAATTGAAAAAATAAAAATAGTACAAAAACCACTCAAATGTTCTTTATCCAAATTCACTATTAGCAGTATGCCCCATGAATTTTATAATTTGCATGCTCTCTCTGTCTCTTAAATTGCGGTAAAATATAGTTACCATTTGACCTACCTTTATGTGTACTGTTTAGCAGTATTAAGTGCTTTCACATTGTTGTGCCACCACTGTCTATCCACAGAACTCTTTGCATCTTGCAAAATTGAAACTCTGTATCCTTAAACCATGTGCGCGTGCACGCACGCACACACACACACAGACACACACACATATATTTCTGAACAATTTGATGGTAAATCGCCTCAGGGTTTCCCCCTAGATACTTCAGTCTATATATTTTACTTTATTTTATTTTATTTTATATTTTTTCAGACAGAGTCTTGCTCTGTTGCCCAGCCTTTGTGCAGTGAGTGGTATGACCATAACTCACTGCAGCCTCAAACTCCTGGGCTTAAGTGATCCTTCAGCCTCTGCCTCCTGAGTAGCTGGTATTAAGGTGCATGCTACCACTCCTGGGCTTTTTTTTTTTTTTTTTTTGGTAGAGATGGGGGTCTCACTATACTACCCAGACTGATCTGAAACTCCTGGCCTCAAGTGATCCTCCACCTCGGCCTTGCGAAGTGCTGGGATTACAGGGGTGAGCCACCATTCCTGGCCTTTAGTGTATATTTTATAGGAATAGAGATGTTATCTCACTTAACCCCAGTACAGTGATCTAGTTCAATGGATGTACAATGATGCAGTACCTTTGTATAATCTATGTTCATGTTTCAGTTTTGTTAGTTGACCTATCAGCCCTTTCTAGAATTTTTCCCCTCCAGTGTGTAAGTAAGCCTGGAAACAAATATTGCATTTAGTTGTCATGTTTGTTTAGCCCCTTTCATCTGGATTATTTCCATAGCCTTTCTTTGTCTTAGGATTTTGCAGTTTTAAAGATTACACTTCCCCCTTTAACAAAACAGAATATTCATCATTTGAGCTTTTCTGATGTTTTCTTGTGGTTGCATTCAGATGATGCATTCTCAGTAAGAACACTACACGTGTGACATGCTCGTCTTGAGGCTTCACATCTGCAGGCACACAATGTCCATCTGTTTCTTATTAGTGATGTTACATGTGACCACTAGATCAAAGTGCTGTCATTTCTCCACTGTATAATTACTATTTTATTTTTCCCCGTTCCAACTAAGAAGTAGTAGGTAGGAAGATACTTTAAGATCATGCAAATATCTGATTCCTCATCAGAATTTCTGTCTAGATTTGGAATCAATGAATGTTTCTTGCCTTATCCAATCTTGTTATGATGATTGCAAAATGACTATTTTTAAACCCCTGCATTCTTTCTACATTTACCAGCCTGCCCTCAGCATTCTGTCAGCAAGAGCCCTCCCTTCTTCTTATGTCTGTCTCTCTCTCTCTCTCTCTCTCTCTCTCTCTCTCTCTCTGTCATCTATCTAATGTTAGTATGCACTTATGAGTTCTTAATTTTTCAGTGATTTATAATTAATCATGCTAGTGTTCAAATTATCCTGGGTTTGGCCAGGAGAAGTCTCTTCAAGCTGGGCACCTGTGTCTTTGTGACTTGCTTCTATCTTTTTTTTGTTTTTTGAGTACTTTCTCACTTTCTGACATAAGCTGTTTTAGGCACATCTTGTATCCCTCTTGCCTCAACTCTGGAACTGGTTACCATTACTTCTTAAATGGGTGGCAGCTACAGAGAGAGGTGAGTATGCAGAAAGGGGGAATTACAACCCCAGGGGAGGAAGATGTGAGGTATTTCTGTAATATAAGCAGAGTGAAGAAATAATGCAATAATCTGGCAAACAGATTTGCTATTATTAAAAAAAAAAAAAAAAGCCAGACTTGGGACCAAAGCAATTTTGTGGTTCCATCAAAGGAATAGAATAGTGGCTTGAAATGTGAACTCTGGAGTCAGACAACCTGGATTCAAATCTTAGCTCTGTCACTTGCTAGCAGTATGTCCTTAGGCCAGACTTAGTTTCTTCATTTGTGAAATGAAATTAATAATGCTATTAATATCCTAAAACAACACAAGGATCACATTAAACAACCCATATAAGTGCTAAGCAGAATAAACAGCACATATTAATTGCTTAATGAATCAAAGTTATTATTACCAATTGTATTTGCTGAGTTCTTTGTTCTTTTTCATTTTTCCCATTTCATGTTGAATGAAAAACAAAATAACACCATTCTTTTCTAGTTGAAAACCATTCTGCTAATAGGGCTAATTGTTGTGAGTATATGTGGGGCTGAAATGACCATTTGGTGATATAACTTTTGTTTACAGCCATGACAGAAAATGTTTAGGTAACAATACCAAGTATTAAAATTAATAATCCTAAGGGGTGTTCAGAAAACAATAGTGATAATGCTCACTAGGGGGAGCTATTATAACAAATTATGTGGTGCTCCTTTTCAACATAGTGCATTTTTGCAGACTTCATAGTTTATTCATAATGTACCTCTGCTGTGAAGTGAAAATTGATAAGTATTACTGTGTACTTTCATGCATACTATAAATATGACAGCTGACTATTTGAAAAGATGAAGATTAATGCAACCTGATGAGAACAAATGCTTACTAAATTTTGAAAACTGAAGTCTCATTCTGTCTTGGCCAAAGAGATTTTATAAAAATTGTAAGAGCCAACTAATCAGTAGGGGTATATAGTGAATAAAGTTTATTAAACACATTAAATAGTGAAAGAAAAACAAGCCATTTAAAATAGTTGACAACATTTTCTGAAATGACTGTAGAAAGTGAAGTAAAGACAAATGAAATGTAAAGGCACAGTCGACCTTTGAACAACACAGGTTGAAACTGTGTGGGTTCACTTATACAAAGTTTTTTTCAACCAAAGGCAGATTCAAAATATAGTAATTGCTGGATGTGAAACCTGAAAATTCCACAGGGCCAATTGTTTTGGGATTTGAGTGTGTGAGGATTTTGGTATATGCAAGGGTCCTGGAAACAATCCCCCATGTGTATGGAGAGATGACTGTAGTTCTTCCAAATCTTGCTCCACCAGGAGGAAGGGAGCCTGGCTCTAACAGAAAAGCAGTAGCTTTGAATCAGAAATCATCTAGCAATTTGGGAATGATATGACAGTAGGAGAAAGCATCTAGTCTGGCAGTAGGATAGTCTGGGTTCGGGAACCTCCCTTCTTGCTGTGTGATGCCTGTCAAGTTGTTCAGCCTCTGTTAGCTCACCTCTGTTAGGCAGGGTTTGGAGTGCAAAGCCTCTTTTGAGTTCTGACGCTTTGTGATGCTGATAGTAAAAAGCAGTGAATTGGTTGAAGGTAGCTATTTGCTTAATTTTTAGGTGTTGTTTGCCCCAGCCAAATTTTTCCTAACACCCAGAACCAGAGTTATAATTTACTTATGCAAGAATTTCTAACAAACATGTAATTGATTGTTTCTGTCTGTTTGTTCTGGTTCTTTTTTTAGGGGGTAAGGGGATAACTGCTTAGGACTGGACTGAGCTGAGAAGTATTTAGCCCGGCTGTATTAGTGCAACTGGAAGAACAGATGAACCATAGTTTACGACACAAAGCCAAGTCAACCAATAGAAGAAATATATATTTTAAGACAATTTTATATTTTCAAGTGAAAATGCTCATGTCAGTTGTGAATGTATTTGTAATTGGCAGCCCCAAATCATATCCCTTTTCATTTTTGTTTGAGGAAGTGCGCTTTAGTACTTGGAAGATTCATTCAAATCTATTAAATTATGTTTAAAAATACACTGTGCCCATTTCAATCAAAATTGATTTTATACTATATACTATAACACTAAAGTGCTTTGGTGATTTGCTTATGAAACCAAAATTGTTTTAAATTTATCCATTTGTCCCTTTCAAAAATGATGTGTCTGTGTGTAGGCCTTGTTAGTATTTTGATTCTAACAAAACTACAGCACATGTAAAAACATGTTTATAGAACATAAATAAGAAAATGTGAACCCTGAAGAATATTTGATAGAACTAATGGACTATTCTAATTTTTATGTGTGAAAATAATAATGTGGTTTTTAAAAGAGTCTTTCTTTTTTAGACATTGCACACTGAAATAATTATAGATAAAATTATATGATGTCTGTGATTTGCTTCAAAATTTGCTTAGAGAGAGAGAAGTGACTGGGGAGAGAGATGAAATAAGCTTAGCTATGAGTTGGTAATTGTTGAAGCTGGGTCCTGTATATATGGGGGTAAGGTCATATTCTATTCTACTTTTGCATAGGTTTGAAATTTTTCATAATAATAAGTTAAAAACAAATCACACACCAAAAAAACTCCCAAACCCAACTGTCATTATTTAATAACTTTGAACTTGGTATGGACCTAAGAAGACATCTTTTACAAGAGAAATTTGCAGTTCCAAGTCTTTTTCTTGATGATTGGGTCTGAATGTGTTAATCAATGCTGCCCTGTCATAGCCCCTGACATAGGGAAAATGCTGAAATGTGATTTTTAACTCATAAAAATGTGCCCATAGTAATAGCTCCATCTTTTGCATAATATTTAAATCAATTCATTGATTTCCAGTTGCCTGATACTCTTATTTCAGTAACAAAATAAACGATACATAGTTCAGTAAAGTTGACTCCATTTGGGTTCATTTGTGCTCAAAGTCTGAAGCCAAGTAAGATCTGCTTCTCAGCTGCATGTCGGGGGATAAGACATCAGTCTTTTTGTAAGGCTTGGTTTCCTTTTTTTTCTTTTATTGTACAGTTGCAAACCATGCTCATGAAAAGATAAATTAAGGACAAAATACACCTATATGCCTCCTTGGCTCTTTGTATATTTGCATATAGAGAATTACTAATATAGTCAATGTCTGTAAATGATTTTGTTTTTGCTAAATCCAAGCGTCAGTTCATCCATTTGACATGACCAATCAGCAGCATTTAACATGGTTAATCACTCCACGCTTCCTGATACACTTTTCACTTCACTCTCAGATCATGGCAGTCTCCTGGTTTTTCTTCTCCTTCACTGGTCACTCCTTCTAGTGTTTTTGGCTGTTTTATTCCCTATATTCTTGATTAAAGGCTTAGGTTTCAGTGTTTGAAATCCTTTTCTCTATCTATGGTCAGTATCTTGCTAATACCATTTAATCTCGACCCAGCTCTAAATATTATGCAAAAAGCAGATGTTCTTAAATTTATGCCCAGCCCAGACCTCTTCCTGTGAATTTCAGGCTCTTACATGCAACCACCCTCATGGCCTCCTGGATGTCAAAAGGCATTTCAAAATTAACAACAGCCAAAGTCATTCTTTTAACACTTAACTCACACAATGCAGTTCTCTGCTCAAAACCTCCCCCTAGTGAGATGGGAAGTCCCTGTCTCCTGCCCACCACCTCTCTACACCATCTCTTCCTACTCATTCCCTACCTCTCTGCCCCTCCTTTATCCTCCCCAGGTACCCTAGCTTCTTTGCTAGCCTGTGAACACACTAGACCTCAGGACCTTTGCACTTGCTGACTTCTCCGCCTTGAACCATCTTCTCCACAATGATTGCGAGAGGCGCTCACTTTAATGATACCGTAGTAACACTGTAGTAGTAAATCCTTGCTTTCACTACATCATTTAAAATCACACCCTTCATGCTGTCACCAATGTCCAGCACCATATATCTCCTTCCTGCTTCTTTCTTTCCCTATAGTCATCTCACCTTTTGACATAGCGTTAATCACCTCACTCCCTATACCTCTACCCATTAAAATATAAGCTCTATGTAGACAGGGATTTTTGTTTGTATGTTTTTTTTTCTGCTATATCCCCACTGTCTAGTTCAGAGCCTGACACTTAGTGGATATGTAAATCTTTATTGAATGAGTAATTGATTGCATAATTCAGTCACTGAACATTTCAAATTCTCCTTGTATAAATATCATATTGCTAAGTAGTAATATAACATAAAACAGAGAAACGTATAGAATTTTCATATGTAGAAGGAGCTTGGTAGTTACAGTTTGGTGGGAAGAGAAGAAACTCCACATTAAGTCTTCATTTTTATAGCAAGAACTATGATTTTACTTTGGTTGTATTTGGGCTGAATTGAGGGTGGGAATGATGAAAATGGGAGAGAGGAATAAAGTCACCTTACCAAGTTCCTCCTTGGCTCTCTCATTTCTACAAAACAATTGAGTTTATCAAAAAGCCTTTCCATATACATTATTATTATTTTTTGAGCCTCATAACAATCTTCATGGGTAGGCACTACTATTCTCAGATGACAGATGGGAATCTGGAGCTGAGAGAGGTTAAGGAGCTGTCCCAGGCTGCATAGCCACTTGGTTACATAGACAATAAGAAGGGCATTTGCAGTAGAGGACATCTATGTTCTTAAATGTACGAATGCATTACTAAAATACTGAGATAAATGTGAAAGTATCTGTCAGATTCTCTGTACAGAATGGCATTCAATAAAAAGTAGATGTAAGTCAGGTGGCTTAAACCAAACTTCTCCTGCTCTTTATGAACATAACACATTGCATACACCATAAGCTTTCATTTAGGGAAACAATCCCTTAGCAGAGGCCCAGCTGTGATCTAATTGCACATTTAATGCTCTACCTGTGCTTCCAAAAAAGTTGGAAGAAGGCACGGTAGTAGGTGTGGCTTCCTCTGGGTTCCTGCACCTACTGCCTTGTGGGCAGATGGGAGGTCATGCAAACTCCTCCTTGCCCCTTTTCATTCCCTTACTATCCTCTGTGGACAGAACTGCTCTATTTTATAGCTCTGCTGCTTTAATCAAATGATAGACTTTCCTTTTTTTTTCAGCTGGTAGACTTGCCTCTTGGCAATGCAGTGTGACCCTTATAGAAATAAGTCATGATCATTACAAGGGCCAATATAGGCTGAGGGATGAGTAAGATCTGTAGTAAGTAGAATATGAATTTAAAGATCTCATATTCATCTCTCTCTCTGGAAGAATTGCTACTCTAGCATAGCAGCTCTTAAATATTTTTGTCTCAGGATATCTTTTCATTCTTAACAATTACTGAGGACACCAAAAACCTTTTGTTATGTGAGTTATATCTATCAGTATATACTATAAATTAAAACAGAACTTAAAATTTTAAAAAATGTATTGATTCATTTAAAAGTAACAGTAAAAAACCTATTACATGTTAACAAAGGAAGCATATTTTTATGAAAATAAGTATGTTGTTAAAAAGTATAGTGAGTGGTATTGTTGATGTTTTTGCAAATATCTTTAACATCTGGCTTTACATAAGACAGCTAGATTCTCTCAGACTGCTTCTGTATCAATCTGTTGCAATGTATCATTGCTTTAGTTGAATCACATGAAGAAAATCTAGATTTACACAGATATGTAATTGGAAAAGAAAGACTATTTTCATAGCCATTTCAGATAATTGTGTATATTCTTCTTTTATACTACATCAAAACTCAGTAAGTGTTCATTTCTAAAAGGTTAGTTACAATTTGGAATACGAAACCATATCTATGAAATTTTTGTACTCTGTTACATTAAATTTACCTGTCTTGCATTTTGAATGAATCTTCTACCCACCTGTGATTTTGAACATCAAACGCTGGTCATTTCAAAAATGTTGACTTACTAAGTTATGCAGTTGTTCCAAATGTTGACACATTTCATTGTGAAATATTTTTAAAAATCACATCTGTTAGTATCCTCGCCTGTTGTAGGCAGAATAATGGTCGCCCCAAGGATATCCATATTATAATCCACAGAATATGTGATTAGGTTCCATGACAAGGAGGAATTAAGGTTGCAGATGGAATGAAGTTTGCTAATGAGCTAACCTTAAATTAAGGAGATTATCCTGAATTATCCAGGGTGGCACAATGTAATTACAAGGATCTTGAAAAGTGAAAGAAGGAGTTGAACAAAAGGCCCAGAGGAGGAAGATGTGATCTCAGAAGCAGAGCTCAGAGAGATACTATGTTGCTGGCTTTGAAGATGGAGGAAGGGGCCATGAGCCAAGGAATGCAGGTAGCCTGTAGTAGCTAGAAAGGCAAGGAAACAGAGTCTCTCTTAGCACTGATTCTTCCCAGTTGGGAGGCACACAAGTCCTGCTAACACCTTGATTTTAGCCTGTGGGACCTGTGTCACACTTCTAGCCTATACAACTACAAGATAAATAATTTGTGTTGTTTTAAGCCATGAAGTGTATGGTAATTCATTCCGATAAATAATTTTTTGACTACCAACCTCATGAGAAAAGTTCTGAAATATTGGGAAGTGGTCAAGTTCATGATGGCAAATACAAGTTTTCAAAAGTTTTGCTTGAAACCTTCCATTTCACCATTAGCAATAAATAATGTCAGTTGCTTTTTAAAGTGAGAGGCTCACTTTGTTTATATTTAAGAAAATACCTGCTAAATACCCAAGTCTGTTTTTTATTTGCTCTTTCAAGTAAAAATGATATTTTTAGGAAAAAGTGGCCAATTCATTTGCAACTCAACCACAAATAAGCTTTATTTAAGGCAACCATCACATTTTAGTAATCAACAGAAGTGTTTGTTTTATAATATATATTTCCAATTTCATCATACCAAATATTAAAAGGGTGTTTACTCGAGTCAATATTTAATGAGTAATAATTTTTACTGCTTTATAAAGGACATTTTAAAGTAAAACTTTCATCTTTTTCTTTTTCCTACAAGTATGTGGTGGTAAAGAGCACAACGACCACTACGACAGTTAGTGCCATTACCTAAATTCATTTTAAGATAATAACACCACCATTGCTTTTTGCCATAAATGTATATGTCAGCACAGTGAAAAAGGAAAAACATGTCTTAGGATTATTATAAAAACAGTTTTAACCTTGGGACTCCCAAGATTCCATGGACCACTTTTTGAAAACCACTGCTCTATTATGAACTGGAACATGCATGAGAATTAAAAATTATTATTTGTTAAATTAAATAATTGTTTAAAAATTATTACCCTTAAATAGTTGGGAGGGCATTAAAATGCTGCTTATCTCTTAGCTTTCGCACGTCCTATTTTTAGGTGTTTTATGGTCTTACAATCATCTCCCAAAAATCTATGGTAGGGACTCCCTTCTTTCCCAAAAGGAGAAAAACAACAACAAACAACCTTTTCTGGCATGAAAAATATTTTGAGTAAATTTAAAAAATAAGCTTGTGGTTAAAAATGAAAGTTAAAAGTTTTAAGTAGAACTGTCCCTGCCATCCTGAGTGAAGTTTACCTCCCCTTAAAACCAAATTTATGCATGTATTCAGCAAGTGTTTACTAAATGCACTAAGCACTATGCTTAGCATTGAAAGTGAGAAGGCAAATAAGATACTGTTCCTACCTTTAAGGAGTACATTCTAATGCGGAAGACCAGAAAGCTGATGATTTCCGTAACAAGAGGATGATACAACGTGGAAGGTGAGCCCAGGGTGCTGTGGAAACTCATAGAAGGACACCCATTTGGACCAAGGAGTGATGAAGTGAGAGGTTCTGGGAGGCTTCACCACAGCTGACAAGAGCACCGCAGCATGACAGGTGTTTGGGTAGGACCATGTGTGTGAAGCCGAGGAAAGGGTGGGGTGTGGATTCTAGCTTAGAGAGTAGCACAAGTCAAGGCACAGCAGTGAGAGAGAGTCAGCATGTAACTGCTGGTGGAGGGCCAGGAGCCACAGCAAGAGTATAGAGTTTTGTCCTCCCTAGCAAGCAGTCGGACTTTGGCGGGAGGCTTCAGGGGAACACTGTAAAATTTCTAGAGGAGAGGTCATCTAGTTCTGAGCCTGTTTGCCCCAGATCCTTTTGTAGCTCTTCCCCTGTACTGCTCTGTTTGGTTTCTGAAGGCTGCATTTCCCAGGTTCTAGTATCTATTGGCTTCAGGCTGGGTTTTGCCAAATGAGGATATCACTGAGAAGTTGTATGGTGATGGGAAGGTAAAAATCAAGGGCTCCCCACACTGCCACCCCACTCCAACTTTCCATGACAGGCAGCAATACCAGCTGCAACTTTATCTCTCCTGCAGTCCCATCTCTGGATAGGTCAGATGTCATTCCCACTTCTGCTGGGTGATCCCATCTCTGGATAGGTCAGATGTCATTCCCACTTCTTCTAGGTGATCCCAGACTCAGACCTTCACTAATAATCCCACCTCCCTTTGTTCCTCTACCCTTGGGCTGGTAGTGGCTCTGCTGCTGTTGCTGTTCCCTGGGCTGCCTCTCCATCCTCTCTTTTGCTTCCAAGCTCTTCCACCCACCTGTGTCATCAATTTTCAGCATTTAGTTCTACTTGCTTTTCAGAGTAGTTTGTTTCCTGGATGAATCCTGATTGATACAAAAATAATATAATTGATTAACACTTGGGAAAGATCACTCAAACTGCAGGGGAAATGGATCGTGTGGAGGCAGATAGAAGCAGAGAGAGCAATTGGAGGCGATGCCCTAACCTAAGCAAGAAGCAACAAGAGCTTGAATCAGACACTGTCCAGCGTTCAGAATGAAAGAAGTGAATCTGAGAAATAGAAATAAGGTGAAACCCACAGTAGTTTATGATTGACTGTGAGAGAGGTGTTAGAATTACATCCATGTTTCCAGCTTGGGCAAATGGGCAGATGATGAGGCCATTCCCTAAGGTGGGAGCTACTGGGCAACGTAGAAAGATGATGGGTCCCACAGCATGAGGGGTCTGTGAGCTCAGGTATCGGATAGGTCAAGGGTAGAGCTCAAAAAAGAGGTCTGGGCTGGAGAAGAGTATAAGAGCATCATCAGAACATCATTGGTGGCTAAAACCATAAAAGTAGCAGAGATCATACCAGGTAGTGGCTAGCATAAGGATAAAGAGAAAGGGAGGGGAAAGAACAGATGGGAAGAGAGGTGTTAGGGGGCTACAGAATTCTTTCAGCAGCCTACTTTCAGATTTGCAAGAGTCCATAATTACTTCACCGGTTGTTGATTCAGAGCTTTTACTTACCCCTGGTCAGAAAAAAGAAGACAAGTCAGAAAAAAACGTTGGGAAAAATCTGGTGAATAAAGAGGTTAGAAATGAGTTACAAAGATGCTAACTTAGGCATGCCAACCAAGGATTTACCATTTGAAGCTGCTGCTTCATCAAACTCCCCATATGAAATGAAAACTTCAGTAAATATTGTCAAAACTCAGTTTTCCTAAATGCTAATAAATATGAGCCAGTTTTAAACTACTCTCTAGCACAGTGCTTTAGGTGTTCACGAAAGAAGACATTGCTCTAAGTTGGCAGGATCAGAAAATGATTTGCGGGCTGGGCACGGTGGCTCATGCCTGTAATCCCAGCACTTTTGGGAGGCTGAGGCAGATGGATCACATAAGGTGAAACCCCATTTCTACTAAAAACACAAAAATCAGCCAGGTGTATTGGTGCATTCCTGTAATCCCAGCTACTTGGGAGGCTGAGGTAGGAGAATTGCTTGGACCTGATTCAGGTGGAGGTTGCAGTGAGCCGAGATCTTGCCATTGTACTCCAGCAGCCTGGGTGACAGAGCAAGACTCTGTCTCAAAAAAGAAAAAAAAAATGAAAATGATTTGTGAAGGTGAGGGGTGAGGGTGGACTGGAATTTAGCTGGCAGGAGGGCAGGTGATCTCATTTTGGAAGAGAGGTCAGAATGAGGGTGAAGAAATGGGTCTGTATCTGTTCAAGGGATGAGTAGGAAACAATGAGAAGAAAGCAGAGCACTCATGGTAGACAGTTAGGACAAACAAGGTAGCACTAGAATACAAAATGCCAGGTTGAATGACTATCATATTGAGGAGGGGGAGTTTGGCTTCTGTATATGTCTCCTAGGGATGGAAGTTGAGAAGTGGGATAAAGATACAGGCATCAGATTTTAGCTGTACCAGAGATCCCCAGAGATGAAATCCCCTGCCTTGGAAGGTAGTAAGTTCTCTGTCACTGCAAGTGTTCCAGCACATGCTCAAAGAACAAAGGATGTTGGGACTAGATTCATTTTTCTCAAACTGCTCTTCAAGGCCCATTAATGAGTCATGAAATCAATTCAGTGTTCTATATTAGTTTGTCAGGTCTTAGTTTGCTAGTCACAAACTGGCTTAAACGACAGACATGTATTGTCTCTCACAGTTCGGGAGGTTAGAAGTCTGAAATCAAGGTGTCTGCAAGGTTGCTTTCTTCTGAGGGCTGTGAGGGAAAGATCCATTCTAGACTCACCTCCTTGGCTTACAGGTAGCTGTCTTCTCCTATGTCTCTTCACGGCATCATCCTTCTTGCACACCACTGTGTTCAAGTTTCACCTATTTATAAGGACACCAGTCATATTGGATTAGGGTCTACCCTAATGACCTCATTTTAACTTGATTACTTCTGAAAAAAAAATCTCCAAATAAGGCTACCTTCTAAGGTATAGGGTGTTAGGATTTTAATACATAAGATTTGGGTGCGGATGCAATTTAACCCATAGCATGTGACTTAATCAGAATTTTAAAAGGATGAATTAGGACACAATAGAATAGGAAACACTAGAATACACCAACTCTATACATATGTGTCTGTGTATGCTGGGTTGCAATGTAAAATGTCATCGTTAAAATTCCTAGAGCTGAGAATGTGGAGTTGAGATGGAGCAAAAGTTCAAAGGAAGATTCAAAGCGGTTTTCCCTCCCACTCAGACATGGGGAAGACATACCTGAGTGACTCCACCTTGTTCCTTCTGCTCAAGGCCCCTCAGCTCTGTGGCTCCCAGGCAGGCCTAGGGTTACCTTGGTGGTTCATGCCTGCAGGTCCATTCTGGTTGTATCCATGCCTTCCTGATTTATGTTATTATGTTTGTCCCACCTGCTTTTCTGTTCCTGCATGTTATGTATACTAGCCTTTATTAAATTTGATTCCATGGGTTCAGGAACCTCGTTGTGCTCTTTTTTTTCCTACAATGCTTTTTACTCTTACTTAAAATTCCATTTGTAGAAATAATTTATTCTAAGCCTAACTTTATGACATTAAACTAAGTAACATGATATCAACTATATCTTATCTTTGTTAAAGGAAAATATTAGTTAGAAAAATATAGCTGTGTGGAAGCCTACTATATTTCAAGTAATTGTGGCATTAGCCAGGGCTAAAAATATAAATCGCATCACCCTCTTCTTGGAGAGTCTAGTAAGTGCTCCAGGTAAAATTTCCAGTGAGAGTTCTTTACTTATTGACAGAGGAGGTAGAACTGGTCTTGGCTGTATATTGTTTATGTCTGAATGATGCTTCACTTCATTCAGAATTTAATCAAATTTGTGACTTGGCATCTGTAGTCATCTGGGTGACTGTATTTTTTATGCATTTGAATCAACTGACAAGAAAATATATCTTTGTATATAACTGGCAGTTTCTCCTAAATGTAGAAAGGGGCACCTATTGGTGGGCGCCGGTTTGTTAGGCTTCTGAAGCAGAGATCAGGACAAAGTGATATAAATGGGCGGTTCATAGTAGGCTGCTCTGGTCACACAGAATGAATTACTCTGTTCCTTTTTGTTAAAAAAAAATTCTATGCATCATTATCAGTGTACTGTATAAACATAATACTCAGGATCTCTCTTCTGCAGATAAACTATTTAGTGTTAAGTATGGAGATTAAAGCAATGCAAGTCTATTACAGAGTTTTAATTTTACATCTTTCCTGTTAACTGAGTCTTAGTTAAGAATCAGAGTTTGCACACAAAAGGATATTAGGAGGCTTTATCCTAAGTCACTATTGTTTTTTTGAGACCGAGTTTTACTCTTGTTGCCCTTTCTGGAGTGCAGTGCCTGGATCTTGGCTCACTGCAACCTCCATCTCCCGGGTTCAAGTGATTCTCCTGCCTCAGCCTCCTGAAGTAGCTGGGATTACAGGTGCGCACCACCACAACCAGCTGATTTTTTGTATTTTTAATAGAAACAGGGTTTCACCATGTTAGCCAGGCTGGTCTCAAACTTCTGATCTCAGGTGGTCCGCCCGCTTCAGCCTCCCAAAGTGCTGGGATTGCAGGTGTGAGCCACTGCGCCTGGCCCCTAAGTCACTATTATATTACTAAGCACTTTAGGTAAAACCAATAGGTGTTTTCGCTGAGTGATAGGTTTAAATATGACTCCTTTGTCATCAATTCTGAATTCAGGACACAGCTTTACTTTGTAATCTGTACTGATATAATAAAAGTAAGAAATAGGAACTGTATTTTAACTTGTAGAAGAGATGGTTATAGTCATAAGCTACTTTAAAAATATCTACTGTAAGGGCAAACTAACATCAACACATTTTCTGCAAAGCCTGAGATAAGGAGAGGCCGATGTAGAGAGTCTTTAGCAAGCCCATGTCTCTACCCTAAAAGGATAGGAACCAGGTAGTAGGCCAATAAGAAAAAGAATTCAAGATCAACCTCTTTGCTTTCACAGCACTGGCCACATTATTCACCATCCATGAATCACACGAGAATCCAGGTTCCAGCTCAGGAAGAGTGATGCTGAGACACTGCTGGAGTTACAGCCATTCAATCCTGTGAAAGTTTGTACAGGCAACTGGGGACTGCTAAGTACTTCTTTTACTCACCTCTTCTTAATCTAGTCACATATTTATCTTAACAACTTTCTTGAATTTTCTCCCTTTTCACGTTACAAACTCTTTCCTGAGTCTTTGAATGCATGTTTCTCATTTACCTGGTGGAAGTGTCCTCATCCCCTCTGCTCTACTACCCTAAACATCTGTTATTCTCTATACTTTGCCTCCATTCCTTCAACTCCTAGGTAAGGCTTACCTTACCACCTATTCTCACCTTCTTGGACACTCAATCATCCCCTCTTCCTTCAGCATCTTTAATGTCTTTGTCTTCATTTTCTTCCTTTTGGCTTTCTACAAAAATGCACAAGAATATCCGGTCTAGAGGAAAACACACAAATGCACAATGAAAAGTGAAGAGGCCCAACTTAGATGCTAGATGAAATTCTGCCTCCCCATAGCATTCTTTCTGATCAGACGTTTCCTTCTGAATGACCTGCCATCCATAGTTCTTGGGGACTAGGCCACCAGCACAGTGCTTATGAGTTCATCATTGCCTTGCATTGCTGGTTATTTTCTTACCTATAAGAATCAAGCTATTTGTAGGCTCCTTAAAAAGGGATCTAATGGTTTTTGTTATACCTCTCAGTGCCTAGCTGATTTGAGATCAAGGCTACAGTCTATATTGATGTTCTTGATAATATGGACATAGCAAAGAAAAAAAAAACAGTTGCATTAAAAATATTAGGATAACTAAGCAGAAGGAGATTTGTGATGTAGTGGCTAGACAATAATGCCAGTGAACCTCATAAGGACCTTTCTACTGAAGGTTCCCAGGCCCCTTCTCATACCAGGGCACTTCTTGGTTCCCCCTTTTCCATAACTGCAGGCACAAAGGAGTTAAGTTTATTTTCCTTTCTTCTTAGCAGTGCCCACTATCCATCCAATTTCTTAGTATCAGAGTCTCTCAAAGCTTGGGACAGATGTAAGCTACTTCCATTTTTTGAAAGCTCCTGATATATTAATGGATAAATGAATTTCAAAATAAGATTATAAGAATTATTTAGCAATTTAGCACTTTTAACATATGCATTGTTATTATTCACGGGATAATTATAGGATTTATTAAAAATATTAATGTAGATCTTACAAAGGCTATGTGGTTGGGTCATAGGACGTGGGATTAAAATCAAATGGTGATTGTCTTTTTCTTTCCACTGGTCAGTGTATGTGATTATATGTGATTATGTGAATATTCTTTCTCGGAGACAACTTTCAAAGTATAAATTTGAGGCCTTTTGTGTGTGGAAGCTCCAGGCCAAGTAGCCTCCCTGTATCGTGTTCCTGCTTCCTTCAGCACACACAGACAGAGAGATGCAGACATGCAGACACTTGGACACACATGCCAGGTGATACGCTCTGCTTAGAGATAAGCTCTCTCCAAGAATGAGCTCAAGTGGTAGGACATCTCCCAGGTATCACCCCTTTTTGCTGTTCCTAAATGTAAGCATATAGAACCACTATGCTTTGAGGGAAAAAAATGAGCATGCTTATGTTAGTAACTTTGGGAAAATTGACAGAGGTTTTCCATTTTGAGTTCCTTATATATACCTTCTAACTACCTGAGCTGAAGTAGCCTCTGGAAGCTCTGCAATTCTGTTCTCCCCTCTATTACTTTGAGGTAAAAAGCTTATCAAAGTGACTCAGTTATTCATACTCCATCTTTTGTGAAGATCCCCTTGCTCCACATGGCCCTTCCCACAGCCCTCAGAAGTTCGGTGTAGTCACGGCATCCTAGGCTGCGCCTGTACCCCACTAGCATCACTGAAACCTGCTCTCAGGTAAAGAACTGCTCAACTCATTACACATTGACTCACATAATTGATAAGGCATATTACTCAGTCTTTCCAGGGACTTTCAGTTTTAACCAAAGACAGAGCCTTGCTTCTAAGGAGAAATAATCTGTAAAGCACCATAGTGCTACTTAGAATGGAAACTACTGCTGTTGACTATTTAGGTTTTTAAGCTTCTGACTTTTCTGCCGTAAGGAATTTTAAATTTTAATATAGACAGAATTGGTTAGTTGGTAACTAGGGTTTTGCTTCTTGCTCCATGCCCTTGATGTACAGAAATGATGAAACAGAGCAAATTCATCTATAAGCTACGTAGAACAGCCTATGAGATATATTTATTTAGAAAAGAATGACCACAGTATTTAAGCATTCTTTTATAGAATTCCGACTCCTTCACAGAAAAAAACACAGTAGTATTACTGCTCAGAATTTCATTGTAGTTAAGTTTTATTGGCTTGCATTTTTGTAGTTTTACAAGAAAATTTCCATTAAATATCTGATTCATTTTTTTTTTGGCTCAAGATAATGTCTAACAGCCGTAACAGCAGCAAACCAGTGTCTACATTAGACAAATATAAGACCAAGTATGATTAACCTATAAACTATTTTTAATTACTTTTTACTGTTCTTTAAAATAGTATGTTTTTGAGGAAGCAGAAGCAGAATTGGAGTACCTTGATATTACAGAGCTTTATAGAGCAAGCCTACGGACTTGGATTATTCATCATAATTTGCAAAGATTCTGCTCTACAGAACCCTGCAACAACATCTTAATTTTGTTGCTCTAGTGAATGTCATAATAAGGACATTTACAGTGCGAGTTCTGGAGAAGACTGAAACATTTCAAATCTTTATAGCATTTTTATGTTCTGTCATTTTTGGTTTTTTTTTTTGTTTTTGTTTTTTTTTTGGTAATCAGATCTTGATTAAGAGGTAGAATTAACACCCAGTAGGACATCAACATTTCTTGGCTTGAATCCTCTGCATATATTTTGTCTTTAGGACAGTCAAGAAATGATTTATGGACTTTATGACTCGGAAACAATAAAAAGCATCTGAAATGCATGTTTGTGATTTTTTACAAGCCAATTGCATCTTGTTTACAATATGACACACAAGGTAAACCTAGAAGGAAAAATAAAGTGCTGTCATTTTTTTCACATTGCCTTCTTAGTATGTTTTAATTCATTCTTCCTTTTATAGAGCAGTCATTCCCGTGTCCTTCTCCTCTGGGGTCTATTTCTTTAGCTACTGGCAATTTGCCACTTCCTCTCCCAGCAAATTTCCTTAGGTGAAGACAATAGTGACTCCTTCTATCATATAGAACATTTCAAACTTTATGGGGTGCTTACACTGATATTCTTGGTATTTTTCACAATCTCTAGTTTTTAAAAATAGTTTTATTGAGCTATATTTCATATGCCTTAAAATTCACCCATTCAAAGTACTCAGTTCAGGGGTTTTCAGTATATTCAGAGTTGTGCAACCATCACCACAATCTGATTTTAGAACATTTTCAATATCCCCCAAAGAGTCCCCATACCCATTAGCAATTACTCCCCATTCCTGCTTCCACATCACTTGCCTTGCCCCACCCCCAAGCAGCCACTAATCTATGTTCTATCTCTATGGATTTACTTATTTTGGACATCTCACGTAAATAAAATAATATATGACCTTTTCTGACTGGCTTCCTCACTTAAAGTATTGTTTTCAAGGTTCATGCATGTTGTAGCATGGATGAGTACATATTCCTTTTTATTGCTGAACAATATTCTATTGCGTGGCTAGACCGCATTGTATTTATTTATCAGCTGATGAGCCTTTGGATTGCTTCTAATTTTTGCTATTATAAATAATGCTACTATCAACATTAATGTAAACGTTTTTATGCAGACATGTATTTTCATCTATATAAGGATGAGGAAAATCAGACAATGAGTGTTAGAATCTAGGCTTTCTAACTCCTAATATGACACTCTTTCTACTCACAATAGTCCAGAAATTTTAGAAATACAAGTTATTTTAAAAAATCTAATATCACTCATTGTTTCTGTTTCTGGACTTGGTTTGCATCCAATATGTGGGAACATATTTTGATTTTTTTTCTCCAGATATTTTAAACATTTTTTGTATTTGCTCATCTATCTCTTCATAACCCAAATTGCAGACAGACAACAATGCTATCCTTTTAGCAGGCCTCTACGACCTGGTGACTTTAATATAATTGTTTTAAATAATAAATAATGATGAAGGAATTCTGTGGAGAGTTCTTATGAAATGAGCCACTCCTTGTTATGGGCCTCAGAATGCTGGGAAAATAAATGCCGTGTGAATGACTTGGCTGCAATAAATCAACATAATGTAAATGATGTGAAATTAAAATTGAGTGCCTAAATGAGCTGTGATTATACTCATTCTGTACTACTCCAAGTTCAGAAACAGTGTGTAGCTCTCAGGTAGCAACTCCCAAGAAAGCAAGTGCCCTGGAAGTCCAGCCACAGCAGCTGGTTATCCTGTGCCCTTCTTCAGAGTCTGTGGGGTTTCCTCAGGGGTTTCCTCGTTCTAGCCTCACAGTCTGGGTCGTATCTGCCTTTAAGTTGCCTGTTTTTGTACACCACAAGAATGACCTAAATAAACTTCCTCTTTCACTCATCAGTATTTTGAAGGGAAAAATGAGGTCCATCACAGTTGGATAACCTGCTGGCCCAACTCCACACAATTCTGGAACTCCTTAATCCTAATACATGGTAATCTTAACCCAAGAGAGGCAAAAAAAAAAAAAAAAAAAAAAAAAACCCTGAGAATTGTGGCTGATTGCAAGACTTGACATTTGCTTTCTAAACAATCTGAACAATTCTATTTGTCTTGGCTTAGACTCCTGAGGTGGGATTCTCAAGCATGGCTTAGGTAACTACAAAACTCTCTGTTCTTACCCTTGTGGGGGTTAATGTCCTATTCTACCAATTTCAATACGTTTTTTCCATGTGTCTGAGATCGAACTCTCCCATAGGGCTGGGCGGGATGCTTCTGGCTCCTTCCTTGGCCTGATCCTGTCGTATCTGCCTCCATTATGCCTGCATTCTGTTTTTTTTTTCTCCCTCCATCTGACTGAGATGTGGGTGGTCAAGTACTGCAAAATTGGATCCAGGAAATAGTGGGCTAACTCTTATGGAAAGAACTCAAATAGTTGGCATAACTAGAGGGAAATTTGAGGACAGTGAATATTTTCAGGCAAAACTCATAGTTTCCACCTCTATGAAGCAAGGCCCTTTCCTCACTTCTCCATCTGTGTCAAGAGCACAGATTAGGCGCTTAGCAAATGCTAAAATGTATTTTTGTATCATCCACTCTCTTGCCAATATCACATTGATTTATTTCTTGATTAAATGCTCTCTTTCTACCTACAATGCTCTTCACTAGAGCCAGACTTATTTCTCACTATCTCTATGCCAATCCTCCTTCTCTTTTAAGACCCACTACAAGTGAGCCACCTTTTCCCCCAAAGTTTTCTCTTCCAATTCCTACACTTTAACAACACTGTACAAGTCTGAATTTGTAACATTTTGTTTATGCTTTTCAATCACAAACTGTTCTAAATACTGCCTAAGGATATCCTTAAGTCTCATACATTGCACCTAGTTTCTCCGATGGCAATAGGACTGCTCATGGTCAAGAGCTGTGCTTTCTGTATCTGTTACATTTCCACAGTTGTACTGGGCACACAGAACGAAGTTAGTAAGTGCCAGAAACTTTCATTTAAACCTAATTTATAATCTGGAGTTGATTAATTGTAACTACATCTGCTATACGTGCAGCACACATACTTTCATTATCAGTCAGTCACCCAATGCAAGGTCAGGATCAAAAAGAAAATGCATGTGGGGTGGTGTGCATTGGTAGATGCTAAGCATTGATGGTGTGCCAGGTACTGAGCTAGGAACTGGGGATATGAAGATGAATTCAGGGATGGTTCTGCTCCCAAGAAGCTTATAGCCTGGCAAGGGAAACAAATATGTAAGCAAATAAGTTCAATATTGAAGAAATAGGGCATTCTGGATCTAGAACAGCACAAACAAAGGTGCAGAGAAGGGGCTGAGCATAGTGTGTGTGTGTGTGTGTGTGTGTGTGTGTGATTGATAGCAGCTTAGAGGAAGGAAAGAATGGGCTATATGAAGGCAATTGAAAGTTTAACCAAAAACTGAGATAGACCACTAGTGCTGTCTAAAAGAATTTTCAGCAAAACAGAAATGTTCTGTATCTGTGCTGTCCAATGTGGTAGCCACTAGCCACATGCAACTATGGAGCATTCGAAATGTGTCTAGTGTGACTGAGAAATTGTATTTTCATTGTTATTTTATTTTTAACTAATTTAAATTTATATAGTCACATGTGACTAATGGAGATTATATTACACAGTCCTGGACTAGATAGCCAAACTAGATGTAATGGAGTTTTCTGGGTTATGCGCAGAATGACATCATTCATTCTACTTGGGTCACCTATGCTCCATACTGATGGGTCTGGGAGAAAAGGATGTGCTATGGTGGATGACTTTGATTTTTCTAACATTACCTTTAAAACCCAAGTTTTTTTATTCTTAAAATGACAGTAATAATGTCCTCCTCAAAGGTTTTGGGGAGGATTAAATAAGATACTATATGTGAAAATGCTTTGTGAATTTAATATATGTGAAAACACTTCCTAAACTCTATAGTTCTAAAGCAGTTATTCTCAATGGGGGCATTTGACAAATCTGTGGGTGCTTTCCCCTTGTCAGGTTGGTTAAGAGTGACACTGGCAATTAATTGGCATAATAGGGTCCAAAGAGCCTAAATGTCCTGCAATGCATGGGATATTCCCACCAAAGCAAAATTTCCGAATCTCACAATGGGCATTTATATAAATGGCAAGCATACTTACTATTGTTGTGTCCAGGATTTGCCCTGTTTTATATATAAACACAGGCATTTTTTATAGTTTCAATAAATTCTGAATTATCCAGGAATGTAAATTAAGGGAAGAACACACTTTGTTTCATTTAAAAGTTATGCATTATTTCTGAAAACCAACAGTCAAGAGTCAGTGACACTCATAAAATTTGGATCTCCCTAATCAGCCTGTATTTGTAGTTATTGCATTTGCCATGATTCTGTATATAGGTATGTCTGATTATTTCATTATGTCTTCAGTATAGACAGTCTATGTATTCGCATATAGAATTACTGTACATGTTATACTATAAATTATTTTCTTTGTACTTCTTTATGTAATAGTTAATGCTCTATATTAATTTTTTTAAATTATGTGTGTAGATAGAGTCTATAACCTATGAATATCATTTCAGGGTAGTAACGGGGCTATTGTTAAATACTGTTTTGAAAAGGTAGCACTAATTCTGATAGGGTTGGGAACCCCTATTTTAAAAACAATGTAGTCCTTGTTATCACCATGTTATAATCTGTTAACTTTATCAGATGACTGCGTATTTCTGTGAAAAATACAAATTGGCACTCCTTGTACTTCACTAGTGCAATTTTTCCTAACGTAGGACAACGTTTCTGTGGTGGAGAGCAGAAGTAGCTGGACTTCACAGCCAGCTAGACAGCCTAGAAAGGGGACAAATCTCCCTTTACTATTCTGGCCCAAATGTGAGTAGGAGATTTTCTTCTTACTTTCCAGGAGCAACATCTAGATCACACTACAACATTTAAACAAAGTCTTACTAATAGCACAGGGAAAATCAAAGTGAGAAAATGAGTGTCATGAAACTAGATAAACTAGCTTATGCAATGTACTCATCCTCGACTGGGGTTCTTTGCAGGAATTTCTTCTTTCTAGAACAAGTTTAGTCTCCACACAATCATGCTTATCTTTAACCTCACTATTCAAAGCACCAAAGGGAGATTGAAGTCCAAAATAAGGAGACTGGAAGTGGAATAAACATTTCCTGTTTTTAAATTTTAATGTAAGGCCTTCTTTTCAAATGCCTCCTTCCTTCTCAAGGACCTGATCTTCCATTGATGATTAACATCAGGAAGGTCCACTTTCTTTAACTTCATCCCGTATATACAGGGGCCTACAACCACTACAAATCATCTCTGTGAGACAGCTCTACGGAAAGATGTAAGCATGACAAAGGCCAATTTTAAATAAGGAGTAATAACCTACCTAAGAACACAGCTAGGAAAGGGTACAGCATGAATAAGAGCCTGATTTGCTGAATCTGGGGTGGGAGGGCAATAAACAGCATATGCATCCTAATAGAACTTTACTTCTGATTGGTTGAGGCTAGTGTCATACTGATTATGAAATGGCTTTAGTATCACTCCCGTTCATTCATTACTCCATGACACTTGAAGTACTCTGAGTAACCAGGATTTTCTTGGTGGCAATGGGGATCACCGATATGCTAAGCAATTTGCAGGGTAAAAGGGCCAGGTTGACTGGTTTGTTCTGAAGGCTACCTGGCCTTTGCACAGCTTTTTAGAGTATCATTCTAGAACACCTCTGAAAGAAATCTATGACCAACCACCCTGCTAGGTTCAGGCAACAAGGATATAAAGATGAAGTGTGTGTATTGTATGTTAAAACTAAAAATAAAGTTAAAAAGTAATTTACTATTTTTCCCATTTATTTATTTATTTTTAAAAATTAAAAATTTTTTTTTTTCGAGACAGAGTCTTGCTCTGCTTCCCAGCTTGGAGTGCAACGGTGTGATCACAGCTCACCACGGCCTCAAACTCCTGGGCTCAAATGATCCTCCCACCTCAGCCTCCTGAGTAGCTGGGATTACAGATGTGCACCACCACTAGCCTAGGTAATTCTGTAAATTATTTGTAGAGATAGGGTGTCACCACGTTGCCCCGGCTGGTCTTCAACTCCTGGCCTCAGTGATCCTCCTGCTGTTGCCTCCCAAAGAGCTGGGCTCACAAGTGTAAGCCACCATGCCCAGCCAAAAACTAATTTAAATACTTAAAACTTCTTTAAAAAAAAATAAAATCTATTTATTTAAAAAATAATAAAACTATTTTAAAACTTAAATATTTGGCTTTGTGTAGACCTGGGCATAGTATTATTTTCAGGAATTAAATTTTTATTTGAATAATTTAAAAAAGAATTCAATAAACTCTAAAATCTTGTAAATGTTTTTATTAGCTAAGAAAATGTGAATTGTATTCTTTTCTGTAATGGAATGTGTAAGGATTCACTTTATATTTACTTACCAATTTGTAATATTCAGACTGCTTTCTTATGCATTAATTTTTTTTCCAGTTATCAGAGGGGTGCTAGAATATAGTGATTAAAAGAATGGATTCTGCAGTCAGACTACCAGGGAGTTAAATCCCAGTTTCCCCACTTGGTAGCTGTGTGACCTTAAGTAAGTTACTTAACTTCTCTGTGCTTTAATTTTATTCCTTTTAATGGGGACAATTATAGTAACTAATTCATAAAGTTGTTGAATTAATACTGTAAAATACTTGGAACAGTAAACACTCAGTGTTAGATATTTTTATTCTATTTGTATCATAAAATTCTGAGAACTAGTGGCAAAGTATTTAAGGATCTGAAGGGGCGAACGGTAAGTGAAACAATCAGGGTGGCAATCTTGGCGTCGGAGTAATCTCTAAACAAGATTACTGTTTGTTAGAGTGAGGTATTCCCTCGCCCTTCAGGGAAGAGCCCTTTTCACCTCACAGGAGGCTAAATTCAGGACATTCTAAAGACAGATCTGTTCTTGCTTCAACTAAGTGAATAAAGCAGGTTATAAAAATGGGTTTAAAGGTGCAATATTATATGCTCCATATGATCTCAGTCATTAAAACAATGTGTAGAATAAAGCCTGGAAAACAGATAACAAACAAATATGCCAAAATATCAGAGTGTTTGGTGGAATTGTAGGTGACTGATTGTGCTTTTTTATAGTTCTCTCTACTTTCCAAATGTTCTGTATTGAGCAAATATGCTGTTTTGATAATCAGAGAGGAAGAGAACCAGTGATGTCAGTAACAATTGAGATCTGTTCTGTCACTTTGGAGTCAAATAATGGAGTCAAAGAGAAGCAGGAGAGAAAGATTTAAAATATAAATGTTCATTTTAGAAGGGGTTTTCTACTTAAAGCAAGAGCTGCCAGGCCTGTAGTTTATTAATTTGGCATTCCAGATAAAAATTAAGCAAATATTAATCAAATATAATTGCGGTTGCACAAAGGCAGACTGCCTCAGTGAGGAAATGAGCTACAGGAGTCAACAGAACTAGGCGACAGTCTTGTCTTCCTTAGACAGAGTGAAACGCTAAGAAGTTTGCTCCACAAGAGGGCGATAACTGCTCAGCGTTTCATCAAACGGGCCTAGGACCGCACTGTAAGCCAAGCCGCGAAGCAAATAACTTTTTTTCTCACCGAAGAATAAGGAGCTGCACACAGGAGGCAGCAGTCGGAAGGACCAGCACGAACACACTGAGACACACTCAAGTCAGAAGCAACAATTTGTAGCGGAATATAAAGAGGAACTAGTTGACAGTATTTAAAAAATTATGTTCAAAAAACGTTATTTATACAGACACAAGTTTTTCATGGCTGTTCACATCAAATCTGTGTACCAAACTGGATTAGCACTTTATTCTATAAGAAAATTCTGGAAATCAACAGACCTTTCTATAAGCACTTTGATTCCAGGCTTCCATATTTTAGAATGTACTTCAGTCCAAGTGGGTTTCCTAAAAGGAAATGATTCCCTGCGAAGAAAATGCGCGCGCGGGGCCAGGGGAGATTTTAATTTTCAAATGAAAAGAGATTTTCATTTTTATACGTATATATATCAAATCTTTGGTGGTGTGTGCTTTGCTAAAGTTCAAGGCCAGTTTTCTCTCTTGTAGTTCATTGGTGTTCCCTTGCATTTAGGCTCATTCCAGGACTCCGGTTTTGGTATTGCAGACATTTCTGGACTTCAGTATTTTCCATCTTCTTGGACCTTTCAGAAGCCACCCTTCAGAGCGCACTTAACTTCCAGGTACGTATTCTGCGTCTGTATGGAGAGGTGTAACTTTTTCTCTCACTAAAGATCTCACTGAAGGAGGTCCGGAAGTTCGAGATCTTTTCGGTGGTAGAACGGATTGAGGTGTCTGTAGCGGTCGCTTCCCCACTTATTTGGTGTTGGCCTCCACTGGGAGAGCGCCTAACGCAAGATCCTACAGCGCTCTTCCACCCTGTCTACTTACTACAATCCTTCCCAAATCTCCACCTTAAGTCCCGGGCAGCAGAAGTTGTGGTAAAGGTGCAGTTCCCACTCTGCAGCGTTTACAGGAAGCAAAGAAAGACCGACAGGTTCTCCCTCTTTCCCTGCTATCCTTCCTCAGGAGTATGTTGGTCCAAGCTTAGGGACATTCTTCTTTCTTCCTTGTATTTCTACCTAGCAGCCAGCTCAACCCTTTCATAACATTCAGTTAAACCTAGCAGTCCTGCGGGTTCAGCCCAAGCAGGCCCTATTCGTCGGGTGAAGTGGAGTTACTAAAGAAGTCATCCAGACAATTCAAGCAACCGCATTTTAGAGATATTTTTGGCCTGAAACACACACATAATTCCCTTCATTCCTCTCCCCATCCCCCACCGCACCCCCCCTTTTTTTTTTTTTTTTTGCAGAATACTGACCTTCTGCGGCTACACTTGAGTATCCCGACATTTGACATTACTGTATTTGGGGCAAAACCGTTATCATCCCTGCCTGCAAAACATTTAGCTAAGGGTTCATTTGCATTCCTTCCGTTAGTTACCCTGAATTTGATGGCTGTTCTTTTAACTTAAAATAAGTATCAAAACGCGCTTGGCGTTTCTGAGTCAAGGGTTAGGCTGCGAGTAGGGAGGTCAAGTGGACGGCACAGGCTCCGTAACGGTGCCAGCAGGCTAAAAACCGTCACCAGAAAACAAACGCTGTTGTTTCCAGCCTCAAAGTCGGGGAACACAGAGCCCTCCTCACCCCTACCCTTTTAACCCTTTTGCAACCTCAGAATTTGCCAAACCGCTTTCATTTATTTTTCAATTAAAATGCAAATCATTTGCTTTCAAACAAAGCCCCCCTCCACCCCCATTAGACATACTGTGTAGAAATGCGCCGGGATCCTTGCAACCACGTGTTACACGTTCCACTCCCGAGGGGTACTTGAAAAAGTCCCACTTTATTAGGTCGCGAGCAGGAAGGCATGGCGGTTTCGGATGGTCCCCAAGAAAGTGCAAGTCCTGACTTTCAAAGGCATCTGAATGCAGTGCGCAAGACTGCCCCACCGGAAACAGGCCTCCCGTGTCAGCGTTAGCTTCTCCAGGACAAGGGTCCCGAAACTGGTTTCAACCCCGCAGTTAGAGCGGAGACCAGGGCGATCTTCCCCAGGGAGTGACAAGGGCAGCCCACCCTCTCCGAGGACGCTCCGTCGTTCTCACCGCTCACAGCTGTAGACAGGCAGCAGATGAACTACAACCAGCACCTGGCTGGAGGCACCGGCCTGCCTTCCAGTGCTGCGCAGGGTGCGTCTGCAATACACGCTCCCTCACGCGGGATCGAGCACCCAGGGTTCACACCCTCACTACCAGGGATCAAGGTACACGGATCCGGAATTTTTTATTGTCATAATTAAGAACAATGCTGCCATTTTAATTTGGCAATGCGAATGATACATACAAGTCAACGATGGAGGAGACATCTTTACACCAAGTGTTAGTGTTGCAACTATTTACTCAAGACAGTTCACCCAGAGTTGGATTGAGTTGAATCTCAATCTCAATCTCTCCCTTGCCCCCGTGTCTCTCTTTGGCAACCCCGACCCCAATATTAGATACTAGTATTCTCAGTAGAAAAATGTTCAACCCTCTTCCGGGTCATAATATTTACATGAGATAAAAGGGATTTCATTCTTTAAGATTGGAATCCTTGGGGATGACTAGCATCTTTTCCTTCCAATTCCTACCTAGTCCTTGAGAATGCAGTGTCCTGGAGGATGTGAGAAGCTCGCTGGAAGGGCAGTCGCAGAGTGGAGACTGAAGGTTGGGTGCCACCGCCAGAGTGGAATGTCCGAAGGCGAGAAAGGTTTCGTTTATAACGAAGCCAGAGACATAGGCGCCCCAGTTTCAAGGCCAGGACGGGCTATGCCTGCCACTATCCTCCCGCAGCCTCCTGGCCAAAGTAGCAGGGCGTTTAGACCCAAGCACTGGATCCCCACGGGGAAATGCTGACGGTCCGCACATCAGCTCTCTTCTGAAGCGAGAGTCTTGGCTTGACTCCTCAGCATTATTCATGCTGACGAAGGACTTCACCTTCCCCCAGGTCAGATTCTAAAGTCCATGAAATAATAGATTTAAACCAGTCTTGAAGTTAATGAAGAAAGATGAAGGAAGAGGAGGACCACATAACATTGCTTCTATCTTAGCGGGGAATAAAACTGGCAAATATAACCCCTCCTTCCCCCAGTTTCAAACTCAAGCTCAAGCTGATCCTTAAAAACTAGTGCTTAGTAAACGAAGATTATCGAAGCGGAGTACGCTCTCCTGGTTTTTCGTGCTTGGACCCAGATGAGCGCTTTGGCACCAATAGCCAAACTTCATCCGTCGGTGGTGCTGATCAAGTTTCATTCTTGAGCCATTTATTGCGTTTATTTCTGCTTTCTGCATAATAAAATTGTAATTTATGATCTCATCTAAATTTGCCGTAGCCACCACCTTCTAATGGTTGTTACTTTAACGTCCTAAATTATCAAAATTGTCAAAGGCTTTTCCTTCTCCAGCACGCAGTTCAACCCTGTCGGGAACTTAAAGACCGACCAGAGATGGAAGAGATTGAGACAGTAAAGGAAACCACCCTTCAACTCCTAAACCCTAGATAGACATCCCACTACCACTGCCCAGGAGCCGGGACATCTCCATCTCCCGTAGCAACTGTAGAATTGAAAGTAGGAGCCAGAGTTTCGGAAAGGGTTTTCAAAAGCTTACAGTTCCCAGGGCGTACCTAGATGCTTCTGTATCTAAAGTCTCCGCCTGAATTTTGATGATTCTACCCCCATGTAAACCCAAAAGAAATAACAATAATCAAAGGGAGAAAAGTTAAGGGAAAAAAAAAAAAACCCTCACTGTTCTCAGGTCTGAACATCACCTGACAGATAAATATTCCTATTAAACTGATTCAGTTTTCAGGGAATTGAGTAACCCATAAATGATAATGAAAGCGGTGGGAAGGAGGGTGGAGGGGACTCGGGAATGAAAAGAAAAGTGGAGGAGAAAGAATAGAACAGGAGAGCAGGAGGTGGAGAGATGGAAGAGGACGATCCTTCGGCCTACAAGGAGATTAAGGACATCTATAGGCTTAAGGAGCAACAAATTAATTTACACAATTCTGGGAGAGCCCAGATGGCCTTTAATTAATCCCTTCAAAAGAAGGAGCTAGGCGAGGGCTGCGCCCGCTGCCTGCTCCATTAGCTCCATTTTACAGGGGACCAGACTCGGTTCGAGGTGAGCTGGTGGGGGAAGGGGATAGGATGACGCGAGCGGGCTAGTGGGGAAGCGAGGGAAGAATATGAACTGCTTTTCCATAAAAGGGCTGGGTTTTCATTATTGCTCTCTTTAAAAAGTAATACCCTCTTCGTCTCTGCTTCCCCCTCCCCTTTCTCATTTTATTTAACACAATTAATTGAGGCGGCCACTGGCCCCACCAAGGAACCGCACCACTCGCCCGCTCCGGCTCCTCCTGGCCCCGCCCACAGGAGAATGAAGTAGGGAGCGGGAGGGGACTAGGCGGGCGCGGCCCTACGGCTCGCCCGCCTTAGCCAATCAGAGGGAGCGGCGCCCCCGAGTGGGCGTGCGCCAGAGGCGACGCGAGGATCAAGGCGGCGCGCTATTGGACACGATGGTTACGCCCCCGGCCTGCGCCCTGCTCCGGGGCCCCGGCCCTCCCAGCCGCCTCGGAGTGACGTCCCTCAAAGTTCTCATTTTGGTCCCCCACTTCCCCCTCCCTTTCGTCCCCCAGCTAAAGAGGGGTAGGGAGTGATGCAAATGTTTTATTACCTTTGAGAGCTTCATCCGAACTGTCAGGCCCGGAGGGAGAGAGGAAAGGAGAGAGAGAGCGGAGGAGCCTCGGAGAGGGTCAGTTTGGCCAGAGGACAGGACTTGGAAGAGCGAAGCCTGGGAAGCCGCGACGAAAATGCCAGAGAAGAGAGTCAAAGGCGGAGAGTGAGAGGGAGAGAGGGCGCGGGGGTGGGGCGGGGGTCGCCAGGCCGGTTTGCAGAAGTGGACTGACCAGCGGCGCCGAATCCGAGCCTCCAGACTTTTCACACTTAGTCTTTTGTTTTTCTGTGCTTTTTCCCACCCCTTTTTCTCTTCAATATTGCAACTCCAGTGCCCCGTGGCCCAGAGGGCAAGGCGGGTCGAGGTGCGGATCCGGAGCCGCGGGGACGGGTGGCACTGCCCTTTCTGGCGCAGCAGCCCGGGGCAGCGCGGGCGGAGGAAGCCCGCCCGGAGGCGAGATCTCCCGCGGGCTGGTTGCGCTCTCTCCCCCGGCACAACGAGCGCCGAATGCGAATCAGCAAACCGGCCGAAAGAGCAGAGCATCCCAGTAAGATCAGAGGAGCGCCACGGGCTGAACCCGGCGTCCTTTGAACCTCCCCAAAGAAAGAGAGCCACCCCCACCCTCCAACTTCAAAGTGGAGATTCGGCGACTAAGTTTGCCACGAACTCTCCAGAGCCAGCCTGGGTTTTGTTTTGCTTATTTCCCGGGGGCAGAAGATGAGAAGTAGCGCACTTTGAACAGCTAGGAAAAGTGAGGAACAGAGAAGGGTCGGGGATCGAATCCAAGACTCGTGGAACGAAAGGACCACGATTACCCAGCCCGCCGGGACGCCTGCTCTTCTCTGCGAGCCGCTGCCTCCCGCGTGAGGGTTTTTGGACATCTCTGCTGCGCAGCTAGGGGAGCAACTCCCGGCGGCTGCATTCTTGGCCCAGTTGGCAGCTCGCCTCCGGGTGCGCCGAGCGCCTCTCCGCTCGCGCCCTCTGCGCTTCCGGCTCTTCTGAGCCCCGCCGGGGGCACCAGCCGGCGCCCTCGCTGCAAGGCTACGGGCTCCGGCCTGGCCGTGGGATGTTAGCGGTGGGGGCAATGGAGGGCACCCGGCAGAGCGCGTTCCTGCTCAGCAGCCCACCCCTGGCTGCCCTGCATAGCATGGCCGAGATGAAGACCCCGCTGTATCCTGCGGCTTATCCCCCGCTGCCCGCCGGCCCCACCTCCTCCTCATCCTCGTCGTCGTCCTCCTCGTCGCCCTCCCCGCCTCTGGGCACCCACAACCCGGGCGGCCTGAAGCCCCCGGCCACGGGAGGGCTCTCATCCCTGGGCAGCCCCCCGCAGCAGCTGTCGGCCGCCACCCCACACGGCATCAACGACATCCTGAGCCGGCCATCCATGCCCGTGGCCTCGGGGGCCGCCCTGCCCTCCGCCTCGCCCTCTGGTTCCTCCTCCTCCTCTTCCTCGTCCGCCTCTGCCTCCTCCGCCTCTGCCGCCGCCGCAGCTGCTGCCGCGGCCGCAGCAGCTGCCTCATCCCCGGCAGGCTTGCTGGCCGGACTGCCCCGTTTCAGCAGCCTGAGCCCGCCGCCACCGCCGCCCGGGCTCTACTTCAGCCCCAGCGCTGCGGCCGTGGCCGCCGTGGGCCGGTACCCCAAGCCGCTAGCGGAGTTGCCCGGCCGGACACCCATCTTCTGGCCCGGAGTGATGCAGAGCCCGCCCTGGAGGGACGCACGCCTGGCCTGTACCCCTCGTGAGTACGACCGCCCGCGCCTCGGGGCACGCCTGCCATGCCCGTTGTGCCCACTCTTGGGTCGCGGCCCCTGGTGTGTGTGTTGCTCGATCCACCCGGTGGTCCGCCCCAGTAGTTTGGCCGCGCCAGCGTCCAGAGAGGGATTCTGGCTTTCCTGAGCTCGCGTGGCTACATCGAGCGCCTCCCTCTCTCTGAGTCTTGAGCTCGCCGGGGCTGAGCCGGTGTGTGTTCGTGTGGATCACGACGCGGTGCGGGACGTATGTCTCGTCCGAGGCCCTGGCTGCTCCTGAAACGGCCTGGCCGGGACCCCAGGCCTGGCCTGGGTTAGAGGGATGGGGAGGAGAGGCCACTGCACCCCCGCTTTCCCAGCTCCTGCCTGCAGTCCAGGGCTCCATTCCGCCTTCGGCAGCCTAACCTGCTGGCTGTCTTCGAAGCAGTGCGACCACCCGGGAAGTGCGTGTGTTTGCATGCACGTCTCCGCCTGAGGTGTCCCCACCTCACCTCTTCGCCCTCGCCGCCCTAGTACACCCGGGTGTGAACACATAAAAGACAGACCAGTAGTCCCCTGGGCAGGGCCAGCGCCGAGCGCTTCCAGCCACTCCCCAGCACTGGGCCCACGCTTTCCTACCTGCCTCCACTCGGGGCTGGCACACATTGCGTCCGGGCACATTTGGGGACATTGTGGAGCTCAACCCTCTAAAACAAGAAAGAGCCAGGGGAAGAGCGAGGTGAAGGGACAAGGACTGGGGAAAATGTACCATCAAGCAAAGATCTTGATTGAGGCAAATTCAGTTGCCCCAAGATTACGCTAGTCTTCGGGTAGTCGGCCGAAGCGCCTCGGAGGCTCCCAGCCTTCCAGGTGGACTTTGTGACCCAGCGTGGGGTCCTTTTTCTCGCTCCGTTCTTCACTTTTGAGCGAGTCCCCGAAGTTTCTTCCAAGTCTCCGGACCTCCCTAGTCCGGCTGAGCGGCAATAACTGCGGGAAGTTGCGGAAGCAGAGTGGAGATTCTCTTGGGAAGCCGGGGACGGTGGCGGCTGGGCCTGGTGGGGGTGCCTGGGAGACGCTATTGTATTGGTTTTGATGGCCGTGTAGGGGCCGCCAACAAAGGCTGGGCCCCCTCCCCCCTCCCCTCTTCCCCTCGGCTGCGGCTGCGGCGAGTTTAGACTTGGGGGCGATTTAGCTCTCTTGTGTGCAAAAACAAGGACCCCTTTGTTGCCTGGACACAGGTTAGAGAAGCGTTGAAGGAAAAAAAAAAATCTAGTTAGCCTTACGCAAAGGCTCCGGGGCCAAAGAGGACTGACTGGATTAGAAGGCGAGAGTGGCCTTTTTCCTCCCGAACTCGTTAATTTAATGAGGCCTTGCGATTAGGCTCTGGCAAACTTTAGCAATAGGCTCCCTAGCTGTTTGACGTCGGTGTTGAGCAGAAGGTATTTACTGCTGCGCCAAACACCCGGCTTTAAAAAAACAGGTGGATGCAAAAGGCAAAGGGAGACGCACCATTAGGCTGGAAGCGCCGCTACACTTCTGGTCTCCATCACAGAGTGAGCTTTCTTTTCCCACGAAACATTGTTTTTCGAGTTCGGTTCCCCCCGCGCCCACCGCCCCCCCCCGCCCCAGTGCAGCCGCTTGTAACAGATTGTTTTTCTCCCTCTCTCGTTGTGTATTGGTTTTCACAGATCAAGGATCCATTTTGTTGGACAAAGACGGGAAGAGAAAACACACGCGACCCACTTTTTCCGGACAGCAGATATTCGCCCTGGAGAAGACTTTCGAACAAACAAAATACTTGGCGGGGCCCGAAAGGGCTCGCTTGGCCTATTCGTTGGGGATGACAGAGAGTCAGGTCAAGGTAAGTGGACCTTGCAAACCTCGAGGGATAGGTCCTGCGCCTGGTGCGCGCGCGTACACACATGGACACACACACACGCACGCACTCACGCATCAAACTAACAAACAGTCGCCTGGGAGGTGCGAGTCCGAGGATCCTGGGGAGAAGTTGAGAGCGGTGAAGGAGAGTGGGGACTACAAAGGCGCTGGGGTCTTGCAGGCGGGCAAACTCTTGATGAACAAAAGGAATCAAGCCCCTGCCTTTGAAATTAGGTTAATCTAGATAGCAGCATGTGCTGGGGGACTCGCCATTATTAGAGAATAAAAGCATTACTGAAATATCAGCCCAAAGAATAGATCAGGCCAGTTAGACAGCTTCTGTATATCCTATTTGTAGAGATATCCAAGTTTTTGTTTGTCAATTCTGGATCCACTAGTTATATACTTTCCTAATGTAGATCAGTATTGTAGGGCTACTCTATTAATTTGCAAGTAAAAATAAGTAAATAATTCCACAGGATCTAACCACTTACCACAGATGAACCTCCTTTTTAGTTTAACTTAAGGCAATCACCTTGGAATAGTAATTTTACAAATTAATTGACAAGATTATTATTGAATTATAGCCTTGAATTTGGTTAAAATAAGTTTATCAACAGATTTAAGATTTGTATTGTTCATGACAACAATTTATAATTAAAGCATCACTTTCCTTATAATTGAGTTGTACAGTATATTTCCAGGGAAACAAATTTTAGAAAATTTTCCCTAAAAAATAAAGGGATTGAGCAAGCTGAGTAAATTCAATCTGATGGTTTCCTATATTTCTAATATTCTCTTTTGTCCTTCATTTTCAGTTTGTTATGTTTGTTTCTTTGGGGTGTAAGTCTATTTTCATTAGTTTGATTGTTGCTTCTTAAATTATGTAGGAATAACATTAGTCATGTCTGCTGGTTAGTGTATTTCCCCCCGGACAGCCATCATAAAATACATTTCAGGAGTGATTTTGTATGTGGCCATTAGGATACCGTCACAGTTAAAATTATTTTTGCAGTAGGTTGGTACAGAGTCTACCGCGGTAATCTGGAGGTCTTCATTTGTCACCGTAAATATGTCTGTATGGCTGGAAGTGAATTATTATAGCTGTATAAAAAAATAAAAATCACTTTCTTAACAATTCTGATTCTCTAGATAAAATACATAATGGATGAGAAGCATAAAGGGAGGATAATTCAATATCTTTGGGAAATTGGTTGCTTCTTGCTGATGCTTTAGGTAAAATATGTGTCAAACATCATGAATAAGCTTAAAAACGTTTGTATTAAATGTCTTGGGCAGGAACACAATTAAAATAATATTTGAAAGAATAGACATACCAATTGTGGAAAATAATGTAATGGACAATTTTTCATGTTTAAAAAATAACCAACAATAATTCCAGCCTTCACTTTACACTGGGCTTATGAAAAATATTAAAGGCAATTTGAAGTTTGTATTTTAACAGTTTCTTTTATATAAAAACTGCACCATACATTCTAAGTAAAAACAGGGAGGATATTCTTTATCTACCATGTTTATACACATTCATGTCTGAGATAAGTGAAATAAATGTTCAAAAGTGAAAAGGAGAACAGAAGTAATTGGGGCAAATGCTGTGCTTTTCCCCACAGTTTACAGTGAAAAGCAAGTACATGTCAGGTTGTTTGAAATTCCTTAATTTAAGGAAGTAAATAAGAAATACAATCACAGCCACTGTGGGGCAACTTTATGAAGGAGGAAAAGTTTTCAACTTCAAACTAGAAGGCAGGAAAGTGAACTCACTTTTAGGGACACTCATTTTTAAGTTTCCAAGTTTTGTTTTTACTTTTGAGAACTCGTTCACTGACAACCTCAATACTCTTGTGTTACCATCACTATGGCAACGGCGGTCAGTTTGTTGGTGCCAGTTACTTGGGGGCAGGGGGAAAGTTGGGGCATTGGAGGCTGACTTTGACGGCCGCCGAGGCACTGGAGGGCTCCGAGGGAGGGCCACAGGCCGTTGGGGGCCCGCAGGAGGGCCCTGGAGATGCGAGATGCGGGGGTGGTGGCACGGCCTGGCTTTGCTGGCGTTCAATTCTTCCGCCCTTGCCTCCCCTCTTCTCCCTTTTATCCGCTCTCAGGTCTGGTTCCAGAACCGCCGGACCAAGTGGAGGAAGAAGCACGCAGCCGAGATGGCCACGGCCAAGAAGAAGCAGGACTCGGAGACCGAGAGGCTCAAGGGGGCCTCGGAGAACGAGGAGGAGGACGATGACTACAACAAGCCTCTGGATCCCAACTCCGACGACGAGAAAATCACGCAGCTGCTGAAGAAGCACAAGTCCAGCAGCGGCGGCGGCCTCCTACTGCACGCGTCCGAGCCCGAGAGCTCGTCCTGAGCGCCACCGCCTGCCGCACCTGCCTGGCTCTGGCCTCCGCCTCTGGGGCCGCGAGGGGCGCGGGGACCGCGTGCGCGCTGCGCCTGCCCGCCCCTCAGGCCCGGAGGACCCTTTGCTATTTTTGAGATGTACATATCTATTTTTTTAACCTTGAAGTTGTGGGAGGGGATGTGGGGGAGAGAGACTCGGGGATTGATGAGGCAAGGAAGACCACCAAATGCAGTGCATAAATGACGCTACTGAAACCCGCAGCCGGGTCACGGTCCCCGTGCCGTCCCCATCGGCGGGCAGCGGCCTCAGCGCCCGGGTTCCCCCTTGCCCCCATATTTTGCCCCTGCGGGCAGCGGGGTAGGGGGCGCTGAGAGCTACTGTGGAAGGGTCCAAGCCCACCGCACGGGGGGACCTCGGAGCCACGCGGGAGGGCGCAGCCACCGATGGGAAGAGGGACGTTTCTCCCCCCACACACTGCTGTGCGACTAAAGTAACCTGTTGAAGGCTCTTTGTAAATAAATCGTGAGTTACACTGACTAGAAGTTACTTTATTGTGACTATTTAAAATGTAAAATGCTTTTTTGAATTTCGTATAAAAAGATGGACCTTCTGCTTTCTCCTCCTCCCCTTTGAAGAGTGACTCAAACCACACCTTCCCTTTTATTTTGAACTTAATTTGAGAAGCGTAGAATAGAATGTCATCACCTTCTCCGTCCCCTCCTCTCTTTCCTCTTTCCCGTCTGGATGTGCAGAAACTCACCTTTCCCCCTTACCTCTTCTCGCCTTGCCCTGCTCACCCCCTGGATCTGCACTGCGCTCTCCCCTCCCGGACTTGAAGTGGAAGACGTGGGAACCAGGGAGAGCTTCTCACCTGCCTCCCTATTCCTCTCTGAAATTGCACAGTCGTTTGTCGCTATTTATTAGTGATTTAAAGAAAGTATTGGGGAGGGAGGGGCTGCAATAGCTTGTATTTAACTCCTTTCTGATAAAAATGCGTGTTAAAGTAGATGGTGGGAATTGTTACAACCGCTCTGGGTCTGAAACATAAAAATCCATTTAGTTGCTGTAATTGAATTTGAAGTGTTTTGTATCATAAGAATACTATAGAATATGTACATTGTTTTCTTTTTTAAGCTAATAATGGTGATATATTAGCATCTTTAACCTTTATTAATTTATATAAGGAATTCGGTTTGTAAAGAGAAGAAAACCCCCTTTGCAAGACCAGTTAAATGTAATGCACTTTCTGTTTCAAAGGATAAATCAAATTAAAAAACAGTTTGAAGACGTCTGTTGCCTTGAATGAAAGGGTACAGATCATCTGATCTCATCAGAGATCTCAAATAATAAAAGTCAAGACCACAAAAAAAATGGTATATCGGTTTCTTGGGTGAAATAGCTGTTACTTTTTTTTTTCCTTTGGAAGAATGGTATCACATTTCTCATTCTCCTGGATTGGAAAATAAAAAAAAAAATGCAGTCCCACTCATGGAGATTCTTGGAGAGACTAGTCTAGCTAGCTAGCTGCTTCTGATGTCTGTGTTGTCTAATTTCTTCCAGATCGCTTTTTCCTTTTTCAGGAAGTCCCTGGGGTTGGGGGGCAGTTGGGAAGACCTCATTTGCATATATCCAAGCTAGCTCCTCAGTCAGCCCCTATTCGATTAGCTTGGTGGAGGCAGCGGAGCTTGCTGGTGGAGTAGCACTGCTGTTTGATGCTAATATTTAAGACTGCAGAAATTGTGAAAGGACAGAAGCCTTGATTTTACTGAACATTACTGTAGAAGGATGAATTTAAAGAAAGCTTCCTTTAACTGGTGTAAAAATCTTTTAGGGTTGAGAAAGCAATGTCATAGCTTCTCCAGCTGAATTTGGGGGCGGGGGTGGGGAAGGAAGCCCAGGGCTGTGTCACTATTTCGGGATCTTTTTGTTTTTAGACACTCAGTTTCAGGCTCAGTGAAATATCATTACCGCCTTAGTGTTTCAGGTTAATGAGCTTGTGTTCAAAGAGAAAAAAAATCAATAGAGTTCAGTAGATTCTTCAGGCTAAAGAAAGTATAGGTCTGTTTGTTCCCTTGAAAGTAAAAAATAGTTGAAAACTAAAATTTTCACAAATTCCACAAGATGAAATTGCCTGAAGGGAAATTATTGTAGAATGCAATGCTGATGCCATGGTTTAACAGAAAGGCTAAAAATCTGCCCTCTTTCTTTTTTCTAGTTTGTGAAGTTCTCAGGGAGTTTCAGACTCTTCTGAATTTCCGTCTTCTTAGCATGACTAAGGTATGTGTCCTTCAGAGAGGCAACTATTGAGAGAAGTGCTGGGATGATATCTGTTTTAGCTGTGACAACACCTTCCTTTCTTCCTTCTTTTTCCTTCCTTTTTTTCCCTCTCCCCTTTCTTTCCTCCCTCCCTTCCCCTTTCCTTTCCTTTCCTTTCCTTTCCTTTCCTTTCCTTTCCTTTCCTTTCCTTTCCTTTCCTTTCCTTTCCTTTCCTTTCCTTTCCTTCTTGCCTTCTTTCACTTCCTTTCTTCCTTTTTCTCTGCCTCTATTTCTTTCTCTTTTTAAAAAAGAACAGGGGTGGGTCGGTAGGGAGGACACACCACCTATTATCCTGCACCTGTACTTTATAATTTAATTTTCAAATATGAAAACTTTTTTCTATGTTTATTTTTAGCCTTTACTCACCCCTCTTCTGCCTTGAAAAGCCAAGCAACTTTTTATTTATTCCTTCTTCCAAACACACACACACACACACACACACACACACACACACACACACCTCACAATATAATTAGAATGTTATTCCTGGAATATAATAGTAGTAATAGTAGCGGTAGTAGTGATATAGTAGTACTAGACCCAGAAAACTTGGAACTAAGATTGAAGCTTTTTCTCAAGAAGTAAACAGATTCATTTATTCCAAGTTAGAGGTGGGAAGAAACCTCTTGCAAATCCCTTAGGAAGTGTTCCTCTGTGCTCTTCATGTTTCCATTCTGAGCATCTGAGAAGGGTGAAAGCTGATGGCCTGGACTCCACTCCACAGGCAAATCTGCACAGGGTGGATGGGTCTGTGCACTTGGCAACCTGAGTACTGATGTGCTCTGAGGTGTGTGGGTAGCAGCCAGACTCGGGCTCTGGGGCCAGGCTGCATTGGCATTTGCTCCTCTCTCTAGTTGACTGCAGCAGCAGCTTGAGGTTTCCAGCTAATTTACTTCCACCTGGGACTCTAGCTGGCCCCCAGTTGCAACTGGTCTCATAAAACTGGGAATGAGAGAGAAGAGGGGGCACCTTACCACTAATTCCCTTTTTCTTGGTTGGTTTGGTTTATTTCCATTTATGTGCAACAAGAACAGTTTTTCACAAGGGTTAGTGTTGTGGAGAAATTGAGGAGATATTCTCTAGCTCAAGTAATGGAGAGTAAGAATCATTTTTCATTTTGGTTCAAAAATTTTATGGCAATAACAACCATAAGCATCTGATTAAGCCCGTCAGCCAACCATTACAGCTAACGTGGTCATGATTTAAAAATAAAAAAAGTCCACAGTAAGATGGACCACTGCATTTAAAAAGGCTTACAGGCATCAGAATGACAACAGTGGAAAACAGACAAAAACAAGGGTGTGTGTGCATGTGTGTGTGGTGAGAAAGGGTAAAACTGCTTTTTCATTTTCGTTTGCGTGTGTTTCTTTTCCTAAAAAGGAAAAGGCACTGAGGCTGCATGGCAGATACAGAGTGGAAGGAAAGGGCACTGCATCTGTCTCTCAGATGTCCCAGCAGCGTTCATTGCTTCTACTCAGTTCTCTTTCTGGGCCCCAAAGTCCATGCTCAATTCTCCAACTTGGTGATTAATTTTCTCTTTGGTTCGCATTCAGGATTCTGTAACTTAAAGCTCTATGCCTTTCTTCCCAGAAGCTGTGGTGTGTGGAGCGGCTTTCCAAGGTTGTGAGCAGTTTAATCCACTATTCCTTTCCTTACTTCAGAGACGGTGGGAAGAGGGGGAACTGAAATCATTTGTTCTCTTCTAGAAATTTCCTCATTGCTCAGTGGGTAGGCAGTTTGGACTGGAGGTCAGCTTATCTTGGAAATACTTTACTAGGCTACAGAGACCAGGCTGTATTTGCAACCTTTTGGAGCCTAATATCATGTATTAATAGATGAGTATGTTATTACACCAGCATCAACTTGGGGAGATCCACACACTGCCCTGTCCTTTAAGTTGATGATCAGTAGGGACACACACACACACACACACACACACACACACACACAAGGTAAAATTCCACTAGGGAACTCCTAGCACTGAATAGCTTAAAGAGACAGTGGCTCCTTTGTTAATCACTGACAAAATAATCTTGTAGTAACAACAAAGGTAAGTGGTAGATTTCTTCTGTAAACTCTATTTTAGGTTAATCTGAACAAGTTTCTCTGTACTAAATTTCTTCCTTCTTACCATACACATGCAAAAAGTGCTCTTTCCTCTTCCTATGACCTTTTTTTTGAAGCCAGTTATTCAGAACACTGCTCTTTTTTTGAGAGGAAAAGTGCGTTGTTTTTTTTTTTTTTTTCCTATTGCACTTAGACTGTGAGCTTCAGGGAGAAACATATTCTCCCTAATGTAGCCCCTTTTAAGATCTGTAGAAAACACAGCACAATAACCCCCTCTCCCAGCCTGTTAATGGAAGGTTTGACTGGGGAGTAGTGATGGTGTGAGCAGAATGACTAAGGAATAGGGTATTTTCCTGAAATTTAGCCTTCAGTGTTCCAGAGATTGGCTTACAGTTGTTCCACAAACTGGAAAGTTTATCTGAGAACCTGGTGGATTCAAAGATGAATCCAACATCTTTCATTGATCCAACATCTGTCACCAAAGATTAAATGTTTAGATGGGCATCATTTGTTCTGATGCTCCAAAGCAGTCACTTCTATTGACTACCACACTTAAAGACTTTAAAGAGTAGAGCGTAATGTCTGTGTGGTGTTTGATATCTACTGGTATGTGGCCAGAATTCTGAAGTAGAAGCTTCATCCAGAGTTTCTATTTTAATACACTTTGAATAAGGGCTAGTTTGGTTGAAGATATATTCTAAAATGGATTATTTCCTCATTGTCAGGAAAGACGTTTTATTATGTAATTTAAATAAGTGCATATTATTTTTTCAGAGAGACCTTACCACCCTTCTAGTATCACATTTTGCCTATGTCTACCTCAGGAAATCCAAAAGAAATTATGAGGCATAATTATCCTATGTATTTGCTTATTACATAGAACAGATATATTAAATTCAGGAAAGAAGCTAGTATATAAATTTCTTTTCTCCTCTGTAACATAGAATTTTATTTTGCAGGGGGGAGCAGATTAGTTATGAAAACACTGTCCATTATAAATAAGTTGTTTGGGACAAATCTATTTGCATAGACCACAGAAAGTTAAGACTGCTGAAAATCCATTGACTTAGTTATTACCATATGGTCTAATCATCTTCAAACAAAGGCATTCAGCAAATTTTCATGCCTTTAATCTGCACTTTATACAGACGTCCATGGTTTATAGTAATTTCTCTATTCATCATTTGCCAGCTTTGGTCCTTGCATTTTATGCTATGGCTCAGCTCTTGGAAAAAATTTTGGAAACTTTTTTTTTTTGACCCTAGATTCTTCTTCTTCCTTCTCTGTACTCTTTACTTGGTCTGTAAGGATTTGTAAGTTTTTATTCTCAATACCAAAAGGTCCTAAGTGAATGAGAGGGTATAAGAAATCCTTCATTTTTGCCACAATCAAGAGATCATATAATGATTGAGAGCAAGGCTCCACAGACAGATTAGAGGTAATAATTGCACCTACTTCATAGAATTATTGGGAGAATGAAATGAATTAATATATATGCACAGTACCTGGCACCTAGTAAGCTATGGAAGTTGTAGCCATCATTGTCGTCATCATCATCATCATCAACAGCAGCAGCAGCATCAAGAAAGGCCCTGTCTCAGGTTGCCTTTAGCTCCAGCCCTACTGTCTTGTGCAACCAAGGAAAGATTATGAAAAGTGAAAGTGGAAAGAGGATTTATGACAGCAAAGTAAGTTTTCTTTTTTGTGAACCTCAAAGCCTGACTACCTGAAGTGGTTTTTGAATATTTAAAAAAATATATTTGATATTTCTTCCTTTAAAAGATGGAGCCTAATTCCTGTGTTCTTGGGTATGG
Organism: Cacajao melanocephalus; assembly: GCA_963573385.1. Lineage (NCBI taxonomy): Eukaryota > Metazoa > Chordata > Mammalia > Primates > Pitheciidae > Cacajao > Cacajao melanocephalus. Next base: position 17,015 of record CAUYLG010049465.1, on the reverse strand, counting down.
GTTAAATTCAGTGATTTGCTTCTAGTGAATAGAGTGTAGGTTACTCTCCTTGTTCTTTCTCTTGGATCACTTGGTCTGGAGGAAGCCAGCTGCAGTGTTGTCCCTATATAGAGGTCCATGTGGTGAGGAACTGAGGCATCTGAAAAATCAGTCCCAATTTGCAAGAAGTGTAGGCGGATCCCACATCTCCAGGGAAGCCTTTACAGGATGGTAACTCCAGGCCAACATCTTGACTGCAGGCTTATGTGAGGTCCTGCGGCAGAATCACCCAGCTGAACACTCCAGGATTCCTAACCCATAGAAACTGTGTCAGATAGGCTGGGCACAGTGGCTCCTGCCTGTAATCCCAGCAATTTGGGAAGCTGAGGCAGCGGATTACCTGAGGTCGGGAGTTCAAGACCAGCCTGACCAGCGTGGAGAAACCCCATCTCTACTAAAAATACAAAATTAGCCGGAATTAGCTAATTGGTGGCGCGTGCCTGTAATCTCAGCTACTTGGGAGGCTGAGGCAGGAGAATCACTTGAACCCAGGAGGCGGAAGTTGCAGTGAGCCGAGATTACACCATTGCACTCCAGCCTGGGCAACAAGAGTGAAACTCCTTCACAAAACAAAACAAAACAAACTGTGTCAGATATTTATTGTTTTAAGCCATTAAATTTTGGGATAATTTGTTATGTAGAACAGATAATACCATGTCTAATAGACTGATCTTTGTTCTCTGGATAAAGAGTAGCCTATTGAAAGTAAAGATTCTTGAAGAAGGCATCTTTCATAATTACTTAAAGTCATTTGAAAATGTCACCAGACTGACACTATGTGGTATGAAAGGAAGCACCACCTCTGACTTCATTAGGGAGAGAAGACTTGAGCTCTAAGTGCTGGTTTCTATTTTTTGCCAGTAACTTGATCCCAGGCATTTCTTCCTCTATATAATAATGTCAATCAAACTTTTAAAAGTTGTTGTGAAACTCAAAAGCAAAAAGTCTCTATACAGTGACACACAAATGTAAGAGGTGATGATGATATCCCGTAATATGGCTGTGTAGTTTGGCTAAATATGTCATAACTGGTGTATCTCGTGAAGAAATCTCAGACATGGACAGAACCTAGATCTGGTTCACAGGCCAGTACTGCTTATCTTCTCCTCACAAGACGCTGCCAGAGGCACACTATCAACTTTACTCTGCCTGCTTGGATGATGGGAAATCTAAAAACAAACAACAAACAACAAACAAGCAAAAACCTCAGGGAGAGAAAAGAGGCACAAAGAAATGAAGGGACACCGAGTTTCAAGTTAGGACTGAGCATTTGGAATTTGCCCCTTTTACCTTTCCTTTGAAAACTAGGGATATGACTCTATTTTGAAAGCGTCAAGGTTGCAAGGAGGCAGGAGATGGGGGAGGTGGTGATAGGTTCTGAGCTGCTGTTGACTCTCTGGAGCATAAGAAAGGGAGGGAGGAAGCAAGCCCTCAGAAGAAGAGAGCAAGATTTCTAGGAGTCAGGGGAGCCAGCTCTTGATTAGAAGGGAAAGCTCCTGTAGGCCTTGCTTCTTTAAGTGTGAGTTTGGGCATTACTTGCCAACTGAAGTTGATGGGCAGAAGGTTCTTTTTCTTTGACCACCTACTCCACTTTTGCACACCTCTCCCAACACCACTGAAGCAGAGTGAAGCCAGTGGACCAGGGAAACAGTATAAACAGAAAATACAGTTGACAACTTGGGCTTCAGTACCTCTGACATAAAAAGCAATCCCACTGCCTGCTTAGGTCTTCCTGATAAACACAATTCAAAGAGAAAAGGGACTGCAAAGGCAAATATGAAATCAGCACATTGTCATTAACTTCCATTAGATAGAAAGTAAGGGACAAATGGATGACTTCAAGAGCCCTTGCTGTCAGCACACTTAAGGTGACTGTGTCAGCCAGGGACTCATGTTCTACCTGCAAGGGCCATGATAGTTTTCAAGTGAATAGTCTCTCTCTCTCTCTCTCTCTCTATCTGTAGTATAGTGCTGTGTTGTTTTGCCCAGGATAAGGAAGTGCCTCAGAGAGACTTGATAGACCAAAGTGGGTGACAGTTTGGACTGAGCTATTGGACAGAGCTATAGCAGTACTACCTCTTGGAAAACTTTTAAACCTGGAATAGTCAAACTTTGAGGGCATAAGGTCATATGCTGCTTGTTTCTTGTTATCTTGGGGACATCATCTGCTCATGCTCAGGCACACACACACACACACACACACACCCGTAAGAGGTGATAGGAAACTTTGTATTCTCTTTAAGGTTTTAAAGAAAATGATAGATCTTTAATGCAGCCCTCTCCTTTCACTCTGGAAAGAGCGAAATTATCTTCAGGCAATCAAAAGTCTCTTCTTCTTTTTTGAGACAGAGTTTTGCTCTTGTTGTCCAGGCTGGAGTGCAATGGCACAGTCTCCACTCAAGACAACCTCTGTCTTCTGGGTTTGAGCAATTATTCTGCCTCAGCCTCCAGAGTAGCTGAGATTACAGGCATGAGCCACCATGCCCAGTTAATTTTGTATTTTTAGTAGAGACGGGATTTCTCCACGTTGGTCAGGCTGGTCTCGAACTCCCAACCTCAGGTGATCTGCCCACCTCAGCCTCCCAAAGTGCTGGGATTACAGGCGTGAGCCACCGCACCCTTCTATATCTGATTACTACATAAGAATTTGACGAATTGGTAAAAAATAAGCATGCACAGCTTAAGTAGCAAATGGGTGATTTTCATATCTCTCACAGACCCCACCAGAGGAGCTGCAATATCAAACTCAGATTTCCAACAGTAGTTTCTTTGGGACAAAAATTTGTGATGATATAAATTAATACAACTAACTCCTAAATGTTTTAACTGAAATTTCCTAGTGTTACAGGATTCTCTCTAATTAAGACTTGGAAGCATTTCTCAGCCACCTTCCATGTCTGCCTCATGCTATTCTCAGTGCCTGAAAACTCCAGATGCAGAGTGGAGGCTTTTGCATCTTCAGAGACTCTTCATGGTGAACTTATCCTTGGAGGCTGTGTAAGGTTTGGGAGGCCTGCAGCAGAAGGTGCAGCAGGTGGCAGTGGCTGCACTGGTGGTGTGGGGGATGAAGTCGACTTCCTCCTACCCTGTTGGCCAAGGTTACAATTACACTGTTTCTTTTAATCCACTCTTTTCCCTTTCTCCCAGAAGAACAGGATATTTAGGAGCCCCTGTGCCCTAAAAGGGGTATGTGTTCTACCTTAACGGCCTTATCGTTCTATTCCTTTTCTTCAGCACTTTTTCTATAATGCTGACTTACAGCAACAGCCACCCTGCTGTTCAGGAGAGGCTAGAAAAAGCCTTAGGTGTAGTCCTGTGACTCTGAGAATCTGGTGTCCTCTACCCTAAGACTGGGAATTGATTAGGAATGGGGAATCGTGTGGTGGTCCTCAGGGCTCAGTCACACAGCTGAACTCGGGGCTGTCTTATTTTATCTGCTTCTATTCAGCTGGACAGAAAACTCACTGTTTCCTATACCCTGCACCTCTTGCTCACTGCGAGCACAAACCAGACTCTCTTTGAAGAGTAGGGTCGGTATAAGAGCAGAGAATGAGGAGACTTGCGTTTCTTCAGAGAAAAGGTCCTTATGTGGAGCAGAAAGTCTTCCTGGACTGGGATCACGGTTCCTAAGGGAAGAGTTTGGAATGTGCTCCGCGGTCCCACCTACAGGAAGGAGCTATAGAATCTCTCTGAATGCCCGAAGAGGCAGTGCCGGGCCTGGGCCTCCCAGAACTTTCCCTTTAGGTGAGGTGAGACCTGAAAAACCTAAAGGCTGGAGCTCCCAGAGACGACTCTGGTTTAAAAAGGCCCTGGAAAGAAAAGATGCAGAAGTTGTAGGGGCTAATGTTCCCTTTCAGTCACAGACAAAGGTCAAAATGAGACAAATCAGAATTCGTCTTGATTAAATGAGGAGTCAAAAAATGCGTTTTTGTCTGTGTTGTTCTCATCTGCTCCGAAAGAAGTCTCTCCCCACCCCTCAGGAGAATCCCATACAGGCTCAGGCTGGGCCTTTTTGCACACGCTGGGGCGTCGAGTCCAATGGGTGCAAAGGAGGACGAGGGGGCAAGTACGTGTCTGTGGGGGCGGGTTTCATGGCTGGACTTGCTGAGTGGTTGATCCCAGGACTAAGGCATTCGGAACGCGCGGGATTGGCTGGCTTCTGTAGTTTGCTTATTGATGGTTTTAAGCCCAGAGGGCACTACGTCTGCAATAGGACACCTGTAACCATGGTACAACCTGTAAAGCGCTTCCGATTCCCAGAGGAACGGAGACTGCAGGTCCCGGGTCTTCCCAGAGGCTCCATCACCTTACGGCAGGAAAGGGCAGCTGTGGCCGCTGCCTTCAGTTGTCCAGCTGTCCCTTCCTTTACACACCCTTCCTTGGGTGCTCTCTCCTCTGCGACCCTCCCACAGTTTTGACTGAGCTGAAATCCGGTCATGGCGCATCTCGGGAAGCTTGTCTCCCCACTCCATCAGGTTCTCTGTCTGCTTTCCGGGATGACAAGGCCCAGGAAATTCAAGCGAGCTTAGATGTGCCAGGCTCTGTGTTTCCTTCCCTGGTCCAGGTTATACCTTTCAGCAAATTCTTTACTGAGCCCGGCCGAACGAAGTCTGTTTAGGATTTAGGACGCTGGTCGCCACTCCTGACCCAGGTCCCTCGTGCTGGGGGCAGGCTCCGTCCCCGGGCCCCCGCCCCGGGCCCTGTAGCCTCAGCGTGGGGTTCTTGGCATACGCGGGCCTTGGGGTTTGCGCGCTCCACCCACTGCTGCTACCAGTGCGCAGCCAGTCGGGCTCCCTCTCCCAGGACAAGTTCCCGGGAGGCCCAGCCAAGCCCGGTGGTACCGGCATCCGTGGGTCTCGCCATCCCGACAGCCCTGCCAGAGGCGTGGCTTCTCAGAGAACGAAACTGGAGTGTCCAGGGTTTTCAGCGCCAGCTTCGGAGACAGCCTGAGCTTCCCCTGCCGGGCACGCCCCCTGCAGGCCGGGCCTGCAGCTCCGCGCTACGGATCCTGGATGCAGCTGTGCCCGGCTGTCCCCAGCGGTGCCGGGCGCGCCCTCTGCAGGCTGGGCAGGCTCTCCACCGCTGACGCTCGCCCAGGGTAGAACCCCAAGCGCTGTCACCGTTCTCCCCTGGGCCTGGGGTTAATTTGCACCGCTGATGTGGCCAACTCCCTGCGCCTCCCACGACGCCGGGGAAGGGACTAGTGCACTCGGCGTGTCTTGGGTCTTGGAGGTACAGCGCAGAGACAGCGGATGCCAGAGCGTCGCTGGGGAAGGCCGGGCCTTGCAATTCGCAGACCGGTGCGAGACCTCTTCTCCCGGTGCGAGACCTCTTCCCCGAGCTCCCAAGACACAGACATCCCGGAATACTGTGCTAGTTTCCGCGGAGTAGTTTTCAGTCTTCTCTCTTCCTTGCTTGGTAATTACTTTGAAACCGAAAAGGCAACCACAGCTATGCTGGATTGACTCCAGGGTGGAGTGCAGTGGCGCCATCTCGGCTCACCTCAATCTCCTCCTCCCGGGTTCAAGCGATTCTCCAGCCTCAGCCTCATGAGTAGCTGGGATTACAGGCGCCCGCCACCACGCCCGGCTATTTTTTTTTTTTTTTTTTGTATTTTTAGTAGAGAAGGGGTTTTGCCACATTGGGCAGGCTGGTCTCGAACTCCTGACTCAAGTGATCTGCCCGCCTCGGCCTCCCATAGTGCTGGGATTGCAGGCGTGAGCCACCGCGCCCGACCGGACTTGACCATTTTTTAAATGTTATGAATGACACATTTAGAGACGCGTGTCCACACGTGTGTACAAATGGTCACATTCACCCACAAACCTTGATTTGTCCCCTGCCCAGTCTCCCTGCATTCTTACCTCTTCACCCTACCCCGCAGCTCCCACCAGGTATGTTCTAGAACAGATACAGGTTGCTAGCACTGTCCGCTAGCTGTCCCCAACATCAGTTACAAATCTCCGCGAGAGACAAAAACCTGTTCAGGCAGAGACTGAAAAGTCAAGATCGCGGGTGCCGCGCTGCGGGAATGCACAAATCCGGAGCCGCGTCAGAGAGAGCCCCCTGCCCCCTCCCGCTGCAGTCGGCTGTGGCAAAAGATTTTCGAGACAGCAGGCACTCTTGCAGAACTGCACTGCAAGGCCGCCCGAAACGCTCACAGCAAGGGAGTCCCACGGTTCCCCCTACCCCCACTCCACTCGCCCCGACCTTTGATCTTTTTCTGCTCCCCCGGCTCAGGGAGGAAACTTTTTCTCCTCCTCTACCTTTTTCCCTGCGAGATAACGGTTTGCATCTGCGCTGTTGTCCTGGAGCGCGCCTGCAGGGCGCAGCTGGAAGGGCGGGGCGCTGGGGGCGCGGAGGCACGGGGAGCTCGAGTCTCTGGCTCCGAAATCCCGCAAACGAGGGCATTTGAATAGCTTCCCCAGACAGAGAGAGAGGACGCAAAGCCGCCTTCAGTTACAAATAAATGTGTATTGTTTATATTTTGCTAGGTAGTATAAACACATGGAGAAAAATTCAAGCAGGACAAAAGAATTCACATGCAAGCAGGTATTTAAATATATCCTCTTGGGTGCTTAATTTTTCTAAGTAGCGTGTGAGCTCCTGGATTTCTGTGTGCTGAGAAGTTCTTACAGATCTTCGTACTCCCAGACCCAGACAGAGTTTCCTGAGTCATCCACATCGCTGACAATTTCAAACTTGGTGGTTTCTCATCTCACCTCCTCAGCAGTTCGCCCCGCGGTTCCGGGGAGAACGGCGGCCTTCTCTGCCTGGTTCTAGGCGAGTGAGCGTAACCAGCCCTTTGTGACTTCAGAAGTGAGGGCTCCTGGTATTAAACAGTCATTATTGACTACCTTGAGATCTAATATGGGTGGAGGTGTATGGAGGGGGGCTCATTTTTCTTTTCATTTCCAGATTCCATTCACAGCTAACGTTACTGATGGTTAATAAAATGTAGCTTGTGACTGTAATGTCGGGACGGAGCGGTCCCAATAAATGTCGAAAGATGTAAGACAAAAAAGTATCTTGCGACTGTACGCGGGACTGCGTTGCTCCCAGTTTTGGCTATAGATGCACTAAAATAACCTGTTAACACACACCAAAGTGCATCCTTATAATAACCTCCTCAATCATTTATTAAAAGTCGTGTCAAGCAGGCCCGTATAATTCATCTCTATGCAAATACATCAATGTCAGGCCATTAGTGTATTGCTCAGGTTTTTATTAAAGTGCATTCTTTTTAATTCAGCCCCGTAAAATACGAGCCCCATTGCTCAAGAATTATAGCAACTATTAGAGTAACATATGGGCAACATGCACTCAGAAAATAAAAACCAACAGATAAAGTGGCAGGGTCACGTCGGAGGAGCAAACACTTAACAAAATGGCAGTGGGGTAATAGATTTTTCTCCCAAGGCCTTTGGCGAAAGGGTGTCATGGGCATCAACACCTAAGGAAAGGCAGAGCCTCGAAGTTACTCTGCACCGTCTCAAACTCAGAACCAGCCCGGATTGGCATCTCTGGAGGTGAAGGGAAGCTTCCTGAGTTTCTCCCCATTCGGCTACCATCTTTCTATAAAAGGATTTCAACATACCCTAGAGAAAGGGGTTCTGCTTTTCTTAAAGCAAAAATCACTTGAGAGATTTCGATGTAGGGTTTATCGTCGAAAGGCTCCTCCCGCTCTCCTCTCCACTCCCCCACCTCCTTCCTCATCTCGGCCATCTCACATTCCACACTTGCCTCACTGGGAGCACCACTCACCTCCAGTACTTTCTGGGATCACCCTTCCTTCCCTGCCTCTGCAGGAAGGTAGAGAAGACCCGTGGATGTGTAGGCAAATTTTCCTCTCATATGTGGAAGCCTGGGTAAAAACTTCCCATTGAAATAAATTCATAGCTGAAAATAAAACATCTTTTAACTCCCGACTCAGAAGAAACCTAGATGCCCTTTGCCTGCACCCCTCACGCGGCACTGACACTCAGGGCCGCCCAAGTTTCCCAGGTTACAATGCATTGCTACAAATTTTGCCAAACCAGGGTAAGCTCTAGCCTGATCCGAGAGGGATTGGCGGGGGAAGGGGGAAGAGGAGAGAGAGGAGAGAGAGAGAGCAAGCACGAGCAAACTGGTTTGAAACAGCAGCTGGCAAATCCACTGGAGAAGCCAGCAGCATCAAAGTCAGTTTTGTGTTTTTAATTGCCATTAGAACAATCAATTTTCAGAGGCTGGAAAATAAACCTCAAATCCAAAACACAACACAGCCTAGACAGAAAAATAGAGAGAAAAGTAGAAAAAACTCCTAAGAACAATCTCCCAGATTTAATGAGAGTTGCCCACATCCTCATCACCCCAGGATGGTAATTGAGCAGATCTATTAACTTGTTACACTAGATTTGTTTAAAGAGACTATTACACAGTCATTTAATCAATTTGTTACACTGGAGGTCCTGACTTATGAGACACTTGCCTTATGATTCCTTAATGACTGAATTAATTTGTTTTAATAAAACCAACATTGTGTACAAGTACATTTCTAGAAATGTAATTTTGGAGACAGAACAGTCCAATGCTTCATCTGATTAGGTCCTTTCTATGGTTTATCAAAGTCTGTAGTTTCTGACATAGCTGCTTGTATGGAGTATTTTTCTTTTTTATAGCGCCATTAATTTAATATGGATCATTAGTTCTTTATACACATGCATGTTCTGACAAATGTACCCAATGAATAATGCAGCTAATGTGCTTAGGCCCAAATGCATCACATCATAAACAGAGATCTCTGCAAAAATAACAACAATGAAATGAAACACTACCTCCAGTCACCGTGGTCATCATCAGGGTAGCATTCCAAGTTCTATTTAAGTCTCATTTTGCAGAGCAAGACATGTTTGGCCCTAGGATTATATCAACATAACTAACTGGGTCTAACTATGTAGTGAACACAAATAGATTTATGGTGAATTAAGGTTGTCTTGAGAGCAGATGCAGGACAAGAAAATCGGTTTTGCTCCTGATGGAAACTGACGTGTGTGGAATAAAATGTAAATAAACAGAAAGTCCCCAAGAAAAGCGACTTGATGTTATTGATTATGTAAAATAATTAGGACATTACAAATGATAATGCACTACAAATTGTTGGCATGTATAGCTTGATTTTTTTTTTTTTTGCAGAAAAAATGGTTTAGGCTCTGAAACACCACTTGAAGAATGGGTCATGATGTGGGGCAATAAAAAATTAATAATAGAATGATTGGAATGATCAACTTCTAACCAATAACTGATATAAATGATAACTGAATGAGCCTGCTGCAGAGGCAAACATTTGAACTTAGAGGACTACAAGGAGGAGTGATGGCCCTACGTGATTGCTAGAGGCATAAAGTATCTCTGCATAATGTGGATAACTATGCACAGAAGCCAAATATTGACTAAATAGCTCAACAATTATTACAGGGGAGAGGGAGATGCTGGCTATATTTTCAATAAGCGGTGCCTTATAAATCTTCCTTAACAATGCTGGGCAGGCAGGCATTTGAACTTGATTTCATTTTGAATAAAGACTCCAGACTGCACACATATTAACAGTATGTTTGAATGCTTCCATGCTTTCCTTTTGCTGTCCCTTTCAAACAGAAATGGACATGAAAGTTGGTGAGTAGAATTTGTAAATAAAAAGAGACGGCTGCTTCTGCTGTATCAGAAATAATGATTCTTACACAGCAATGAAACTCAACTTACAGTTATATGAATAGAAAGAAATCTGCTATCCTAATAGTCTGAAAAAACCTCACCAATACTTCAATAAAAGGCACAAAAATCAGATGTAGCTGTATTTATTGGTTATGGCTAAAACAATATAATGTTATTCTTAGTTGGGATTATTTTTTGAAACTGATCTTCTAAACATGGTTCTATTGATAAAATAGGCAGAGTCATTCACCCTAAAGTTTGTGGATAATGTGAAAGATGCCATTAGAGTTTTGGTTTTTGAAGCATAAACATTTGTAAAACAAGAAAGAGTTTTAGAAATCATATAGTTCTTTGGTTCTGACATTTTCACAAGCTACATTTATCTTTTCCATTTCACTATAGCTCAGTGATTTCTCTGCCTGAGACAGGAATGTTTATGATGATAAATCAGTGTTGTTTAATTAGATTCATCTTTACTTCATTTTAATGTTAGTTGGAAATGTATTTCTTTAGTTTATAAAAATGAATAATTTAATCACTTCCTGGTATAAAATAAGTGATGTGACACTAAAAATCAATGCTGGATGCTTTTTGGAATTTTTTGATTTATTCTGAATTCCTTATGTAATACCTTACCTTCTTGCTTTGACAAATGAATTTTACGCATTTCTTTCTATTTGTAAGCAGCTAGTGCAAAATGTATTTGTTATTTATTACAAAGTAAATGATTTTGACCTTTAGCCCATTTCACCAGATGTTACTTCTGACCACCCCAAAAAGCCTGTTTAAAGTCAACAACATTAAGCATTTGAGGTCATAAGACCAATTCAAGGTCATTTTAATCCTGCAAAGGTTAATTAGATCACTGCATTAAAACAGGAATAGACTTTTACTCAACCTATCTAAATAAGCATAGACAAGCTTATTTTACCTTTCTTAGAGATTCTAGTTCATTTCTTAGAATGACGGAAATAAGTTTTTATAAACATAATTTTTAAATTATCCTTTACCAATTTTAGTAATATTTGTCATTTGTTGGGAGTTTACTTTGTACCAGGCCACTATCTAACATATTTTTCATCATCTCATATAATTCCCCCAATAACCCTATGAAGTAGGTATTATTATGATCCTCATTTTACAGGTGAGGCTACTGAGGGTCAAAGACAGGACCAAGATAAACAGAGATATTAATCTGGATGCAAACTCTGGCTCTAAGCTGTTGCACTATGCTTCTTCATAAAACATATTACACACCATCTTAAAACCACAAACTTTTTTGTATCTTACCTTGCAGCTGTTGCCTTTTATATAGTTTAACATGATAGAATCAGGGGGCCTAAGAAATATATATAGCTATTTTGGTTCTAAGAACAATGACGTTTTGTACTTACCTCACACCACTCTTTAACAAACAAGTATTGAACATGATGATATATCAGTGTTGTTTAATTAAAACTGTCCCATAATGTGTATGACAGTAAACACAACTGAATGTAAATGGCATGCCTGATCTCCACAGTTAGGAAGTTTCTTTTTGGTGACTGAGATGTAAGAACAGATCATAGCTTGCTTATTTGTGCTTGAGTAAAGTAACTTAAGAAACAGTTTCTTATGGTTCCTAAAGAAAACAATTTGTACTCTCTAAGCGACAGTTTCTTACGGGGGCTCTGTCATACCTAGAAAGAAACTTCTTCCTAGTAAATTGACCTGTAGATTGTAATGACATCATATGAGGCTCATGTGGGTGCCTGCAAACAAAATCCTGGTAAGGTAACTTTCAATGTAATTTTGGAATTGTTAGAAATTGTCAGATAAGCATGCTACTTGAGAGTTATTTTTTCCTGGTGACTGGGAGGATTTGTTATTCAGACTCCATATCTCAGCACTGTATTGTTTTCTATTTGTTCCATCTGGTTGTTAACCTGCTTACTCTGTGTAGGCTGAAGGAAATCTTTTGAAGACAAAAAAATACACATTCTGCTGGAGTCTTTCTTTATCTAGATTATTTTTCTGGTTGGCCTCTGAAATGCAACTTTCTGGGGCTCTTGCAGGCCACAGATTTCAGGGAACCCTTCTTTCTCATAAGCCTTTTTCTACTTTAAAGATGCACAATATTCATTATATACTGTGGAAGATTCTTCAGTGGAATGAATCCGGGCTCAGAGGGCAATGGATGTTTCTTGTCCTGCCTTCCAAAACAGCCTGTCCTTCTTTGGGTTCCTGTGAGGCTGAACACCCTCTGGGACAGGGTTAAAGAGAACATTTAAGAGGAGACAAGGAAGGTCAATTGATAAGTAACTTAACATCAGGGCCTGCATAGCATTTTCTTTTTGAGTAACAAAATTAATATAATGAATATTCCCATCATTTAGATTCTGGAATTATGGTTTTCAACATAAAATTTAATTCTCATATATTAAATATGATAAAACCTAGAAACCTTAAATCCATTCTACAAGCTGCCATATAAAAGTTATTGTTGGCCCGGAGCAGTGGCTCATGCCTATAATCCTAGCACTTTGGGAGGCCAAGGCGGTTGGATTGCCTGAGCTCAGGAGGTCGAGACCAGCCTGGGCAACGTGGTAAACCCCATCTCTACTAAAATACAAAGTGTTAGCTGGATGTGGCAGCATGTGCCTGTAATCCCAGCTACTTGGGAGGCTGAGACAGGAGAATCACTTGAACCTGAGAGGCGGAGGTTGCAGTGAGCCGTGATCATGACATTGCATGCCAGCCTGGGTGACAGAGTGACACTCCGTGTCACACACACACAAAAAGTTATTGTCTCCCAGTCACTGTTGACAGCTAAACATTTCAACTCCAGCCTGACTGACCATGGAAGCAGCAATTCCTATATCCAAGTTCCATGTGTTCAGACTCTATATAAGCAGTTCTTGGCCAGTTACATATCAGCTCTTGGTCACTATTGGCAAACTGGATGCCCCTGCTTTAGGCGAGCATTAAGGCAAGATACTCCATCTGAGAGATCTGACTACAAAATTACAGGGTAGAACTGTTCTCTAAGAGGGAAGCTGGATTTCCTGCTTAGGTTTACATCTGATTTGATTTTGGGACTTTGGGGTCTAGGTCCACTCCTTTGCTTTTCCACTGGGGCTCTTACAAGGCACCACTTCCCTTACAGTCCTTAGACTGTACCAAGGCTTCAGATTACACATGAAAATGTAGCACCCTCTGGCTTTATATTTAATGGCATAACTAAATTAAATGAGAGAGTATGTAATGTGCTAATGCCTGGCATGCAGTAAGTGCACAATAATCAGTTGCTGTTATTATTATGGATGCCATTATTACTATGACTATCACTGTTATTGTTAATAATGCTATGTTGTAGTAATCATAACAACAATGATATTCTTGATCCTAATCAACTTCGACTCTTGGGAACAAATTCTGGTTTCTTAAGTGCCTTGCTCTGAGTACAGTGGAATGGCTGACATTTTATTTTTGGTACTCCACAGAAGCAAGAGTCAGTTTGAAGATGGGTCTCCCCCCACTCCTTTTATAGGATGGCAATAAACATGGCTGTATCTCATTAAATTTAATGAGCCTTCATAAAATAACCATTACATTCTGAAGGTAATGAAAGAATAGCTTTGATGGTTAGTAAATAAACTACCAAGGGCAGTTTCATTACATTCTAGAGCTGCACAGGGTGCAGAGGACATTAGGAAGGGGCTGCGACATTTTTTTGTGGTAAGGCCAAGCCAGGGTGTGCCCACCTTCACTGTATGAGAACTCGTGGGGTAATGATCTTCATTTTTGCCGGGGTGTTCCCAGCTTTGCTTTGGTTGTGAGATGTGATTAAATTGATTGGCTTGAAAACCTGCTAAAGGATTTTACATATATCATGTCACTGATATTGAATTTGAATACTATTGTAGTAGGTCAGACTAAATAATTTATCTTACAAACATGGAGGTAGAGCAGATTGAATAGAGTATGCAAATTTATGTAAACAACCCTACAAATTCAGACTCTTCTCATCTAAGAGCTCTGGTACTTTCTAAACAGGGCGGTAACATTGTAAATCTGGAGTATTAACTTGTGTTCCGTGGCCCAGTGGGGGTTCTGAATTTATGTGCAAAATTGCATGCATGTGTATTTTTCTAGAGAGTCCACAGCTTTTATTAGGTTCTCAAAGAGGTTTACTAACAGAAGAGTCTAAGAACCAGAACACAGAATAAATAGGCTAAGTGGTCATATTACATGAAATAGCATTTATACTTTCTGCTTTTCAGAAAATATTACTTTGCTGGAGTAAAAATATGCTACTTATTTTATGATCCAGCTAGAACTAAAAGTTCTTGACTTTTTCATAAGATTCCTTAGTTTCCTTTGTAGATACACAAATTAAAAGAAATTATTCTTTTTTATGTATCTGAGAATTCTATATTCCTTTTCTTTCCCGCACTCATATTTTACCTTCAGTAGTTCTTGAAGTTTTAATTTTCAATCTTTATTTCTTGAAGTCATTTTTGATACCAAGCCACTGAAGGTCTTGGTCAAATAAAGTGGGCCTGAAGAGAGACTAAAAAGGAACAAAAGAAAATGAATCTATATAAATGATCCTTTTTAGTGTTGTTTTTCTCTTCCTAATATCCTTCATCTAGATTATATGCTCCCTGAATTAACATCAGTACAATCCAAATATTTCTGATTGACAAATGCTGCAGGAACCTTTATATCCCTAGATTATCCTTGTGAGATAGGTAGTGCACATATGTATGTATGTATGTATCTATCCATCTACCTATCATCTATCCATCTACCCACATATACACGTATGTTATGTACTCACAAATATAAGTATGTAGAAGGTACAAGTCAGAACATGTACAGTGCTATTTATAAATAGAATGAATTATTTACTTTTTAAGATCTCAACAAACTTCTTTATAAGCAAAATATTCTCAGTTTAACTGTGCCTAATCGCCCTCAGAATGAAGGCATTCTGGATAAGGGATACTCTGAAAGTGTCACTGGAGTTGATAAAAATATTTTTAGTTGTATTGAAACTTACAAACTGAATGGACACACGAGAAACATGGAAAATCTATATAAATAGCTTTATAATTTTACCATATTTGGATACTTAACATACTAAGTGAATGGGTGCCTAGCCTTATCTTACTTGAGATAATGTGTTTCAAAAGCATTTAGGGGCTACATATCTCTCAATAAACATAGGGCTATTATTACTCACTTGTCTGAAGAAATATTTTTTCCGTATTGATTAAACAAATGTAAAAGAAACTCTAGTATCTTTTCTTATAAGGTGCCTGTAAAACTGAGAAAATCAGCAGCATTCTCTTAGTTTATGTAACCAACAGCATACTTATCCCTTAGGGATCAGATAGGATTCTAAATCCTTGAACCTAGGGATTATTATTCCCCATATGTTCTTATGCCTCATATAACTCCTCATGAGAACTGCTTGGAAGTGGGAGGCAGAACAGTTTTTGATATTACAGGAAGACTGGTGCAGCTGAGGCATCACATTAGGCACTCTGGACGTCATTTGGAAGAAATGATCAGACTCCTCATTGTGGCTTGGCCCTGCTTAATGAAGCTGTTAAAGACTTTTTCAGTTAATCTTTAATTTTTTGGCCTCTATGCAGTTTCCTACCTGTTGAAGAGGCTACTTCCTTCAAAGAGGGCATGTATAAACTCTTAAATAGGCTTGAATTCATGAGACAGGCTCAGAGTCCAGGGACATAACTTGATGACTGAATTAGTAATTGGGTGATACAGGTAAGAATATATCTTCCTGAGTCCTCAGTTCTCAGAATCCTAAGGTGATATCCTAATGATCAGAGAAACAGGTTAAGTCCTTCTACAAAAGATTTCTTCCTTGTCAATAAATTTTCCCCCCAGTATTTTCATTTTTTAAAATTTGTTTTCTGTCTGTGGAAGGAGGCACAGAGATGTGAGCCCATTCACAAATATAGACTCACATTAACACCAAAAAAAACAAAAACATGAAAAGCAGTGAAAGACCTTAATAGTGAACTGTTGTATGTGTGTGTGTGTGTGCTGCAAACTATTACTTACATATAAAATAATTATCATTATTTTATTGTAGCATGGTTGCAATTTTTGTTGCATTATAAATATCACAGATTCATTTTTTTCCACTACCACAGCAGTTTCTGAAGATGTGTAAACCCATAGTGTTATTACTCTCTAATCTAGTTGAGGTGATGAAATAGTGCCAAAACTCTCATTGCAATTTCATTAGCATATTCATGAGTCGTACTTTTGCAGTGTTGCAGAAACAACACAAATTGGTTTGTGGATTGTGAACTCCCCCTTCTTCTCTCCAGAAGCACAGACTGTAGATTAGCAAATCAAGTTGGCCCAGAAACTTCTGAGTACTAAATTGCATAAGTTTCTGCTCTGCCTTTTATTTCCATATTTTATGATTCTTCTTTTATTGAATGCCATGTGAATGGACATACCATCCAATATAAGAGTAAGAATGGGATTTGAATGGCTTGGAGAAATAGAAGTTCTGGAAAAGTCAGACTAAATTGTCCTACTAGAACATTTCTTTTTTGTTGCTGTTGTTTCTTTTCTTTTTTTGAATGGAATGTTAAGAAGGCATTTCAGTTTGGCTGAAACTGGCTAGCAGTTCCCTAAGCCAAGTCCCTTTCCTCTTTAGCACATAGCTAGATCACATTTTTCAGCCTCCTTTGCATTTAGATGTAGACTACAATAGTACTGAGTTCAAGCCAACAGAATATAGATAAAAGTGGATAGCACAATGTCACTTTAGAAGGACTAGGACCTGACCCATGAACACTTTGTGATGTACCACTGTCCCCCTTGCTCCATCTGCTGGCTGGATGTTGACTCTCAGGGTAATTTTGGCAGTCCACTGTTGAAGCCTGCAGAGACTTCATCAACCTGGGTGCCTGAATGACTGTGTGGGGTTCCTGCTCTTCATTCCTCCCTAAACTTTAAATGAGAAATAAGAGTCTTTTGAGATAATGCACTGAGGCTTCAGATTTTATCTGGGAAAGTAGCTAGCATTGTCTTTTTTTTTTTTTTTGAAAGAAAGAAAAAGATAGAAAAGAAGAAAGAAAAAAAGAGTGAAAGAAAGAAAAAAAGAATGAAAGAGAGAAAGAAAGAGGAAGAGAAAGAGGGAGAGAGAACGGGATTCTTGTTCTGTTGCCCAGGCTAGAATGCAGTCTAAAAATGGGTATTAAAAACCTCTTTTATGCCAATAATTGTGCTTAACAATGGAGACAGGAAGGAATAAG
>CAUYLG010049463.1:0-31801 GCA_963573385.1 Cacajao melanocephalus | reverse complement strand
TCTCTGTGCTTTCACTGGGAGCTACAATCCTGAGCTGTTGTTAATCGGCCATTTTGGATCTCTCCGCCCGGTGATGAAGTTTTTTCTGTTTCTTAATTTTCCTTTGGCGGATGCCCCTTCCCCGCACAGCTGGACCTTCCCAGTTCAGCTGTGCTTACTGTGAAACTCTCAGTCCTCAGCGCTTCCAATTGCTGTTCTCCTTGTGGGGATGGGACCAGCCGAGCCGGAGTTGTCCCGTATACTCCACGCCGAGAAGCGCCGTGCTGGGGCGCCAGCAAAATAGCCCCACCAGCCAAAAAAGTCGCGCTGGCGACCCGTGTGGCTCCTCCGCCGGGAATCTCCTAGTCTGTGGGCAACAAAAATTCATCTGAAAGTACAGCGTCCACTCGCACTCTGCGCTTTCACTGGGAGCTACAATCCTGAGCTGTTGTTAATCGGCCATCTTGGATCTCTCTCGGATTTTCTTTAAATACATTTAAAAATATATTCCAAGTCTCTGGCCAAGTTTTTCATTTTGTCATCTGCTTTCTTAAACATATTAATAATAGTTATTTGAAAGACCATGTTTAATAATTCTAATATCTGGATCACCTCTGGATCTGTTTTTATTGCCTGATTTTTTTTATTTCTGCTGTCTCTTGATATCCCAGGAATTCTGGTTGAATATGAAACATGTATAAAATATTGCAGAAACCCTAAATGAACGTTTAGCTTATGGCAGGCAGTTAGAGTTATGACAGATCATTTTAATCCAATTGCAGATCGAAGGTATCAGTTTTTATGAGGTCTGATTTATTTTTAGCTAAACTTTACTCCCAGGTGTAGGTCTCTAGGGGTTCCATCTGAAAGCCTGAGTTATTTACCAGAGTCTCTCTTTTTTAGTGGGACTTCAAAACCATTTTTTTATCCCCCATCTCTCTGAGGCTGGAAAATCTGTTAATATCTTCAACCTCTTAACTGATACTTTCTGCTCAGTTTCTTTAAGTCTTCACTGTTGGTGATTTTGTGAATGCCTTGAGAGAATAAGCAGCTCATATTTCTGTATTGCTCTTCTTAAAGCATCTCAGTCTCTCAAGTCCTAGCTGTCTTAACAGCTCTGAACTCTAATTTTTGTCTCTTTAGCCCCTCTTCAGGTGCTGACAGTTTTCTCAGATTCTGTATCACTTAAAAGCCTCTTTTTGTTGCTTAGGATCTTTGGCTACACAACTCATGAATCCACAGATCTTTTGTTTGTTTGAGACAGAGTCTTGCTGTATCACCCAGGCTTCAGTGCAGTGGTACAATCTTGGCTCACTGCAACCTCTGCCTCCTGGGTTCAAGCAATTCTCCTGCCTCAGCCTCCCAAGTGGCTGGAACTACAGGCACATGCCGCCACGCCCAGCTAATTTTTGTACTTTTGCAGAGATGGAGTTTCATCATCTCTACAAGACCAGTCTGGGTTGGCCAGGCTGGTCTCAAACTCCTGACAGGTGATCCGCCTACCTTAGCCTCCCAACGTGCTGGAATTACAGGCATGACCCATCACGCCTGGCCCAATCCACAAATCTTTTGAGGGGAAAACAGCACAGAATGTCAGATCACCTTATTTGCTGTTCCATATATCCTGAATCTTGAATCCTCAAGTTGAGGCTGTCTTGGTAACTTTCCAATCCCAAAACAGATTTGCTTGAGTCTGGGCTTTCTAGCTGTTTTCCGTAAGAGGTTTTTTCCTGCAACAAGCTAATCTAGCATTATCCTCTTTTTTTGCTACTCTAAATATTTCAATTAACGTCTTTATACATAAATCTTTGTCTATATCTCTCCAAATTCCTTAGGATGGATTTCCGTAATGGAAATTTCTGAGTCAAAGAGTACACATTTTTAAGGCTTTTGATACATATTGTCAAATTTCTTTCTAGAAAGATCATATCAACTTACATTGCCAGCAGTACTGTATGAGGGAGCCCAACCCAAACTGTTAATTGATTGCTATATCATATAGTATGCCAGGCTTTATAATAAGCAGATAGCTTCAAATGCTTGGAACCAATTTATTTTTACTCTTAAATCAGAGTCAATTACCCAACATTTGTTGAAGAGGAAAGCAGATGTAGGTATTAAAAACCTACAATATGATTGGCATGTTACATATGCTACCAAAAAAGTTCTGTTTCGTAGGTATAGTTCATTACATCAATGTCCCAATTCCTGACCTGTCTCTGTATACATGTTCTTTTCACTTTTAAGACGTATTTATTCAGAGTTCAGCAATGTGGCTTTCTTTGGCCAATGGGATTGCTGACTGACATGATACAAGACGAGGTGTGAAAAAGCGTTTATACCAGTGCTCTTGCAGTTTTGCCATATCCATTAAAATGACATGGTTCCCCCAGCTTGTTGGCACCAGGACAACAGGAAGAGACATATTGAGCAGAGCCATGCCAGGTAAACTTCTCCGGCCAACCCATGGATGCATGAGCAAGCCCAGCTAGGATCAACCAAGCCAGCCCCTGCTGACACACAGACACATGAGTTATAATCATAAATGATTGTTATTTTAAACCCCTAGATTTTGGGCTAGTTTGTGGGGCAGCAACAGCTAACTGATAAGAAGGCATCATTGCATACATTTTACGAAGGAGAAAACAGGCTTAGATAGATTCAAGTTTATAGCCAACCTCTGTTATATACTTACTTATTTTATGCCAGGCACCTTTCTAAGTGCAAAACTTATGGTATCATGTTAAGTCTCCTCATAACCTATGAAATATATTCTATTACTATTATTGCTGTGTTACAGACGAGGAAACAAGTAACTTGCCCAAGGTTATGCAATTAGTAAGTGGTGAGTCTGGCACTGAAGCCAGGTGCTTCTTATTCCAAATTTCCTATTTTATCCACCTCATTATGCTGCTTCTACTAAACTAAGTATAAGAGAGTGGAGGTGTAGCAAAGATAGGAGGTTAAGTTAAAAACCCTGAACCCACAGAGTTTACAACCTGGACAGGAATACAAGGTGCATACACAAAACATTCAATAAGGTAATGTTACAATATATCAGTGCCAAAGGCTTTTGAGGCCGTGTCTCCAGCTCAGTCCACTTCATCTGAGCTCCACACATGGTGATCTGCAATTCTGTGCTGAACATCAATCTCTGTTTCCCACTCTGATACATTCTCTGCCTGACAGCTAAGTTTATTTTTTGCACATCTATCTTTTAAAACTCAAAATCTAATCATACTGAATCTTGAGGACATTATGCTACGTGAAATAAGCCAGTCACAAAAGGACAAATACTGTACGATCCCCCTTATGTGAGATACTTAGAATAGGCAAACTCATACAGACAGAAAGTAGGAGGGTGGTTTCCAGGGGTTTGGGGGAGGGAATAATGGGAAGCTTTTGTCTAATGGGTATAGAGTTTCGGTTTTACAAGTTGAAAAGAGTTACAGACATGGATGGTGGTGATGGTCGCACATTATGAATGCATTTAGTGTCACCAAACCGTATACTTACAAATTGCTAAGATGGTAAATTTTCTTATGAGTATTTTACCGTAATAAAAAAAATTTGGAAGAGAAAAGTGAAATCACTTCCTAGCTTAACACCCTTCAATGGCTTTCACTGCTTTGAGAATAGAGACCGAAACCGTAAGCACAGCTCACACAGCACTGCATGCTCTGTTCCGTACTCACCTCTTTAGCCTCATGCAGCTCCAGTTCTCCCACTTGCTGTTTATCTCTTGATCTCCAGCTTCGCTATCAGGGTTCTGGGTGCTGAGGGCCTTCGCACATGTCATTCTATCAGCATAAACTGCTTTCCAGAGCTCTCCACCTCTATTTAGATAACTCACAACTTCTTCAAAGTAGCCCTCCATAATTTCTTAAACAGGAGCATGATTTCCTGCCTTCTTCTTTCGGAGCTCTCAGTTCTGTTCTTTCACTTCAGTTTGTCACTGGTTTTATTATATACTTTTGTGCTTATTTGATTAACTTTGGTCTTTCCTGCTAGATTTTGAGCTTCAGGATATCATGGACAGTGTCTGTCTTATTCTCCATTGCAGCTACCGCAACTGGCACAGGGCTTCATACGAAGTGATAAATTAATCAATGGATCAATGAGGCAAAGTACAGCAGATGCTGTTGGCTCCTATCACATCCCTTCAGCCCTCCCCACTCCCTCATATATTGAAGGCTTTCTAAGGAAAGTACTTGGGAGTCTCCATCTGAGGGCTTTCTCTGGAATGTTCAGTCTATAGATGTGGGGCAGAAGGAAGTACCAACACTCTTGAAAAGAGTTCCTGCCAAGATGGATGATAAAGCCTCCCCACTACCCCAGGGTGGCTCTGAGGGGCACTCTACACAGTCTCCAGAGTTTCCCACTGGACTGAGCCACCACTTCCTGCAGGGATGGATTTAGTTCACCCTGTGTTTGGCTTCCTTCCCTTCCTTGTCTCACTTCTCACTCCCTGGTTAGCTTCCTGGTATCATCTCTCAAACCAACCGAAGAAGAGAATGTTAAAACAAATGGAAGTCATGGGGAGCAGGGAGAGTTCCCTATGCAGGGGCGATGTGGACACTTTCTATGCAGCACCTGGGATGTTAATTGGACTTTGCAAGTCTGGAATTGGAGAAGGAGCATGAATGAAGCTCTGTTTGCAAAGCTTCAAAGGAGAGGTGTAGAAAATGAGCAGGCTGTATTGGATCTCCTTCCCTGCCCAGGGAAAAAAATGACTTTTCTGCTTTAACAAATTGTCTTTGTGTTGTTTTAATAATTCTTTTCCATCACTTTCCGGAACCTTCTTTTTCCAAACTGGTGAATTTTAAGGTAACAGTGAGATCATTTGTTCTTTAGGTCACATTGCCAAATCAGCCCTATTACTATTTTTGCTTTTACAAAATGTCTCTTTTATAATACAGGATCAAATACTTGACAGAATAACAAAATATGGGACAGAGCAAATTAAAGAGCCTGGTGTCCAACCCTCAAAGTCAGGCCAAGGGCTGGCGATTTCTCCAGTGAACTAAGGAGGAAAGTGGTCATGGAAATCTGATCAGAGTAGGACAAATAGAAGGTTTCTTCTCCTTCACCCCAGAGTCACTTAAAATGTCTGTCAAATGATTGCCCCCATCCAGCTTGGCTGTGAACCAGTAGATTAAATCAGACTAGAAGAGGGCTTTTCTGTTTGTTTGTTTGGTTTGGTTTTTTTGGTTTTTTTTCTTTTCTTTTCTTTTTTAAATAAAGGAAGGAAAGCCAAAAAGCCTACAGCCTTCTCTTTGATGGATGTAATTCAGCCTAAATGCCCAAATGTACATGGCAGATTCTCCAAAACGCTGATAAATATCCCAAATGATATATTGCCTATTGAAGCAAACTGTTGAAGAATGGTGTTCCCTGTGCAGAACTAGGGACCCAAGGCTCACTCTTGATTTGGTACAAGAGTTCCAGCAGGGGGCAAAGCAGCTCACATAGCATCTGGGTGAAAGTCAGCTCACCCATAGCTGGGCCTGCACAAGCTAACTAATCTGCAGATGGTTTCTTGATAGAATTTGTGTATGATGTACAGCAGATTGTTTAGGTTGTTTGGAAAAAAAAAATAAAAAAGCTGAGTCTCAGTGAGAAACTCAATAACTGAGCATTCATTATTATCGTCCAAGCTTTCGAAAGTATTATCCAAGGCAGAGACCTTATCTATCTCATTATTTTCAGAGTTTTTACCTGGATATAATGTATCCTCCAGTCCTGCACCTCTTGATGATGAACCAAAAATGTGTGCAGGCTGATGGAGATACACAGTGGAAACTAAGTCAGGGAGTACAGTTGACTCTGGAGTCTTGTGAAGAGCTGATTTGTTCAGTTTCAGCAGGTGGAGTCAATGCTAAGTGAAGTTGGTTATTCCAGTAGAATGAAAAGACATTGAGGGAGAACTGAAATGGACCATAGGGAGAAAATTAAAGATCAACACTTTCATTAATGGGTTAGCCATCTATCTATCTATCTGTCTATCTACCTATCATCTCTAGCTATCTCTATCTCTATCTCTATCTCTATCTATCATCTCTAATCTCTGCTCTCCTTAAGCCTTGGGTTGGAAATTCTATCCAACCTTGAAAGACCAACTGAAAAGATACCTCCCTACTGCCTTACTAGCTAATATGTACTGAACCATCACTACATGATAGATATTGTGCCAATAGCTTCCCAGGCTTATTCTATTTAATTTTACACTGCCATATACTAAGATAGAGAAAAAAGTCTTAAAACTGGCACTAGAATTTCTCTTATGAAAAGAACTGTCTTTTGAAAGCATGAAGTATTTGATCAGTACAGGAGATCGCAAAGACTGATTCACTGAGTGCTCTCTCCAATGCCCTTCCGCTGTGCCCTCCATGCTGGAGATGGAGAACTACAAACTCCACCTCCAGACTTTGTACAGCTAGGGGTCCACTCGAGACCTGGGGTCCACCAAGTAGCTGCAAGCAGACGTAACTTGGAAGAAGGAAAGGAATTCCACAAGGTGGTACCCTGCATGGGGAAATGACAGGGAGGAGTTTGGCTTCTCTGTGGATGGTAGGGCAAGTCGCTTCCTGCTCACAGGAGGGGCAGCATGATCCTGGGGCCAGAATGGCAGCTGTTCCCTCAGCAGTTTGGTTCTTGGACACTGTGGTTGTAGGACTTGTTCCTAGAAGCCCCGTCTAGAATCTGTTTCTTCTTCATTTCAGTGAATCTGTGAGTCACCTAACATCCCTTGATAAACCATCTTCTGCTTAAGTCAGCCACAGTGGATTTTTGTTGTCTGCAACTAAGAACGTTTCTGACACTCAAGGCAGAAGATGAAACCTCAAGAGCCTGGGTCCAGCTAGTGCTGAGGCTTCAGAAAGCAGCAGTGACTGCCCTACATAAGGCGAAGAGAAAGAATTTTGTTGAAAAAGCCAAGGGCAGAAAACCAAAAAGAAGAAAAAAAAAAGAAAAAGCCAAGGGCAGGAGGAGAGGAAGGCAGACAGCACACACAGCATGGAGTAGAGGAAGCGGCAACAGAGGCCTCCATTGCGGTTGCAGACGAAGAGCATCTAACTTGCATGTTGTTTGCTATGTGGCTCATGGCATGTGACACATCCCCAGCTCTGTCAGTTCTTTGGTAAAGTCTGTTACTCTATGACTCTCATAAATGCTTTATATAAGTGAGGGTTTGTTGCAGGAACTAGCAAAGCAGCAGTTTCTTTGGACTGATACATAATAGCAACCACGATGCAAGTCCACTGAAGTCGTGGGGTGGCCTTATGACCAACCAGGCCAAGAAGCCGGGAAGATCCAAGGGTCTTTCCCTGATTCGCAAGGAGCAAGAAGCCACCAGCTGACATCTATGCATCATGCCTGCACAGCATCATTATTTCCATTTTCTGAATGAAAAATTTGAGGCTTAAAAGCGTCATACAGTGACTAAGGTGTTCATGATTAGATCTGCCTGATTTCAAAGCCTGAGCTCCAACCATTCTCCAACAATCTCTCTCATAGTAAGCTGCCAGTTTAGCCATAAACCCAAATTAAAGTACCAGGAAAAAGCATGTAATAAATACCAAGCCAGCAAGTAGAGTATGAAAAGGGGACAAGTCCCTGTGCTATCCAGTCACAATCTGGGGATCCCTTACTATCCGGATGGACATTGCAGAGTTGATTGTTCTCTCTGAGCTGCCTTCCCCAGGCTTTTGCTCTTTGTGGCTTTCTGATTTCTGAGCTCACCTTCTCTTGGGTCTCAGGTGTGCGTTACCTCGTGGTTCTTTCCAAGACCACCAGCAATGTTGTGGCCCTGGTCATACCCTTGGCTGTGTTCTTTGCTCCCTAGAGTCCTTCAAAGGCAGTGTTTTATCCCTCAAGAACTTGAAAGATGAGAAAGAGAGAAATTGCCTTTCTGTCCTTTTTCAATGCCCTGTCTTTATCAGTTTGCTGCATGCCTAACACTGATGGAAACCTTGCTTAAATTGGATCAACCAAAAAGAAAAAAAAAGGAGAGAAGGGAATTGATTGGCTCATGTTTCTGAAAATCCCAGGGATTTTAGCTTCAGGTATGGTTGGATCCAGGGACTTGGAGGATCTTTCATTCTTTTACTCTCTTTCCTTTTCTCCTTCATCGCTTTACTCTATTTCTTTTATTCTCCAGTAGAGTTTCATTTTAGGTATCTCTTGGCATATTCTAGGCTCACATCCTTAATGACTCCCGAAGAAAGGGGCTTCTCTTTCCCAGGAGATACAACACAAGTTCTAGAACTGATGCTCAATGTCCAATTCTGAACCAAATCCTATAGTCAGGGGTATACTGTAATGGCCAGGACTGGGTCATGTCCCACCCCTGGCACTGGGGATGAGCCCAACCTACTAAACCACATGGACTGAGATAGAGGAATGGTTTCCCATGAGAACTCCAGGGAGTGTCCCCACAAGGAGAACAGATGCTGGCTGAACTAAATAAGAAACGTCCACTGTTCTGCCTTTACTTCCTTCTCTGCACCCAGTCTTCCCTTCTCCTTCCCCATATAGTCTGTTCAGAGCATCATTCCTGAGCTCTGTTAGAATCTATCTGAATACGTCTCCTCCATTTCTCAGTGGAACTTTCCAGATCACGGCTCTGTGAGGGACGTGGCCCAGCTTGCTGGCCATGCCTGCCCAGTCTTGGCTCATCTTATCCCACTGTTGGGCACGGTGCCTGCCACAGTTACAGTGTTTGGACAATGTCTGTGGCCTGGCTGGATGAGGCTGGGGGAGCAGAGAGGCCACTGAGCTCTTTTTCATTGCTGGGGTGGACCCAGAACAACTCCATGGTGCTGTCCGAAGACTGTCGGGGAAAGACTCCAGATTCCAGTATGACAGAGCTGTCGTGGTGGGATTTCACTTGGCTCTGCTGCTTCTTTCAAGTTGCTAAATTTCTTACAATAGCGTATGCCAAAGGGCTCACCATACACGAAATGTATCCCTTGGTTGAAAAGTGCCCCAGAGCTAGGTCTGGGGAAGGAGAGAGAGAAGCCAGGGTAGGTGCTACTTGGGAGTGAGGTAGAGGAAAGATATCCCAGGGATGATGCTGTCTCCCTACCTGCTGAGGCCTGTGATGTTTTCATGGAGAGAGGGGAGGATGGAGGTGGCACCAGCTGTACTCACACGCTGTTCCTGACGTGAACGTATAGCATGGAACGAATTGACAATGCTTCACTAGGATGACTCTCAAATGAAAATCTCCACTCCACTGTGGCTGTTTGAACAGTGAGGGCTGTAAAAATGGTCATGTCTCCTCATCTTGATCATATCAGACCTCTGAGCCCTTCTTTTTCAAATGCCTCATGAATTTGGAAAAAGTACAAAGCCGTGGCTGGATGATAACCTAGGGATTTTTCCTCCCCATAGATGGGGCTGTTCCCATACAAATCTCCAACAACGCCCTTCCAAGGGTCCTTTTGGGATTTCATTTAGCAGGAGAAGTTGGTAAATGGAGTCACCAGGGACCTAAAGAGTCACTTGCTTTGAGCTACTACATTAGTGCTGTGTCCTTACAGCCAGCCAAGCAGGGGCCCCACAGCACACAGACCCAGTGGGAGGACTGGGCAGCCCCAACTCATGAAATGCCAACTTAGTGCTACTGGCACTCCTCTGAATATGGAAGAAAATGACTGCTGTCAACTGGGTAACTATGATGGCCTCAGAGTGCCTGAGAATCTAGTTTAAGACAGACAATCTCCAATAAGCTGACCTAGAAAATTATTGTCACCACTGCCCCTACACCTCTTTGGGTCTCAGTTTCTTCCCCAAAAGATGAAGGGTGGACTCTGTTGTCTCCAAGTCTTGAGTGTTAACAGCCATACACTAAGCTTTGCCTTGCTTGCTTCCTCTACCTGGAAAAGTACAAAAAGAAACAGTTATTTACAGACCCTTGAGCAGCCCTCTTCAATCTTGAAGATGGTCTGCCTGTCCACTGACTTCCTGTTGAATACTTACTTTGGGGATACTGCAGCTACAGGGGAAGCATTTGTGTCATCTCCTACTTTTGTGCTTTAGCTCAGAAAAGGGAGCTTCCACCCATGCTTCTGCTCCCTGTCTCTTCCCACCTCCCTCTTGGGAAAAGAGTTGATAATCCAATGGATCCAAGCCTGACATTCACTGGGGCATTACACTTAGTACAAATGCATTTCCATGAGCCCTTTCCTGCTGCAAGTAACAGCTTATAGTGTATAAGTGCATGCACATATGTTAGAACACATCTCCAGGATAAATTCCCAGCAGAGGAATTTCCGAGTCAAGAGCAAATGCATTTAAATTTTTAAATTTCTGGTTGTCCTCCAAAAAGGCTGTACCTCATGGCAGAGGGTGCTAGTAATCTACCCAATATCCATTCTCCCTTAGCAATAAAAAAAACTACATA
Source organism: Cacajao melanocephalus (assembly GCA_963573385.1). Taxonomy (NCBI): domain Eukaryota; kingdom Metazoa; phylum Chordata; class Mammalia; order Primates; family Pitheciidae; genus Cacajao; species Cacajao melanocephalus. The sequence continues at coordinate 21,417 of CAUYLG010049463.1, read as the reverse complement.
TCTGGGCCTCCCTTGTAAGTGGCTGGCCAATGAGATGTAAGCAGACATTTTGAGTAAGACTTTTAAGGAGGTCCCTTTTCTTCTGGACCTTCCTCCACTTTCTGTGTGGATCTTTGTCTTGATGACAGGAGCTATAGCAACCTTGTTATAACCTCAAGGATGGAAGTTGTGTACTAAGTACAGGGATAAGGAAGGCCAAATGGGCTGGGTGCAGTGGCTCATGCCTATAATCCCAGCACTTTGGGAGGCTGAGGCGGGTGGATCACGATGTCAGGAGTTCGAGACCAGCCTGACCTACATGGTGAAACCCCGTCTCTACTAAAAATACAAAAAAATTAGCCGGGTGTGAAGGTGTGCTCCTGTAATCCCAGCTATTCGGGAGGCTGAGGCAGGAGAATTGCTTGAACCTGGGAGGTGGAGGTTGCAGTGAGCCGAGGTTGTGCCACTGCACTCCAGCCTAGGCAACACAGCAAGACTCTGTCTCAAAAAAAAAAAAAAAAAAAAAAAAGACCAAATGAGCCTGGGTCCCTGAAAGCCCTTGCAGAGGCTTCAAACAGTTCTGACCTGTTTCTCCTAAGTAAGCAAACAAAGTCCTAACTGTTCTGAGCTGTCTCAGTCAGGCCTCTGCTGCTAACAGCTCAGTGCAGTCCCTAACTGATTCACACTGACTTTCTCACTAACAGTGTATGAAAGCACCTTTTCCCATATACCCTCGCCAGTGCTAGGCCTTCCAATGCGTGCTATATGTATATATTTATACAGACGGCGTCTCACTCTGTCATCCAGGCTGGAGTGCAATGGCGTGATCTCGGCTCACTGCAACCTCCACCTACTGTTTTCAAGCAATTCTCATTGCCTCAGCCTCTCACATAGCTGGGATTACAGGGGCCCAGCACTGCACCCAGCTATTTTTATTTTTAGTAGAGATGGGGTTTCACCATCTCTGGTCTTTAACTTCTGACCTCAAGTGAGGCCTTGAAAAGAATGTGTATTCTGTTGGTGGTTGAAGTATTATGTAAATATCATTTAGATCAGGTTGGTTTTAGTGATGAGCTTTTCTATATCCTTGCTGACTTTCTGTCTAGTGTTCTATCAGTCATTGAGAGAGGGATGCTGAAGTCTCCAACTACAATTGCAGAGTTGTCTATTTCTAATTATAGTTCTTTCATTTGATTTATTTTGAAGCTATGTTGTTAGGTGCATCCACATTTAGAATTATGTCTTCTTGGTGAGTTGACCCTTTTATCATTACATATAGTTATCCTTTCTTATTCCTGGCAATTTTCCTTGCTTTTGATTCTACTCTGTCTGAAAATAGTATCATCACTTCAGCCTTTCAATTTATTATCATCTAAACAACACTATTCAGCCTTTGCAGTCATTCACAATTATCAGAATTTCTTGGTTAGAGGCTTTTGACTGCATATTTTTAAAGGCTTTTGGCTGTGTTGACAAATTGCTCTGCATAAATTTACCAACTTAATACCTCAACATTTGGGCTAACTTAAAATAATTATAAATTAAAGGCAGGGCTTTCGCAATTTGACAGGTAGAAATCTTATAACTCTATGGAGGTGGAGTTGGTGGTGGTAGGTGCATCTCTAGATGACTTAAATTCAAAAACAGTCAAGAGATCTAAAAAAGAAGTCAAGAGATCTGAAATTCATAAATCGAGAAATAAGGGCATATGTATGTATATTCTGAGAGTCCGCGGGGAATGCCAGATGCCACAGCCATAAGTAGCTGCCCTTGAGGACTGTACAGCCAGGACCGGACAGTGGGATAAAGTGACAGCTGGTTAATGGAATGGTGCTTTTGTATTTAAGTTCTCTGTAGCATTACAATTTTTAAAAGCATGTAGACGTATTACTTTGACTTTACAAATGACATTTGGTTGTTGTTTAAACTTGCATTTAAATTTATTATCAGAACTCCCATAATTGTGTAATCCTAACACCAAGTAAAATTCAGCCTCTCCGGGCGCAAATTGTCACTCCCAACATTCCGCAGGCTGGTGGTGGCGCGCGCGGACCTCGGATGCAAACTACACCTCCCAGGATTCCGCGAGCCAAGCGGGCGGTTGTGGCCGAGGTCTGGGCGACTGAACCCGAGGTTCTGCGCACGCGCACAGGCTCCTTGCCGGGCTCGCCCTCCGGGCAAGCGCACGGCGGACACCTGCAAGCCCCGAGGCGGCGGTGGCTGTGAACCCCGCGGCGCGGCCAAGCCTGCGCTGGCTGCCTGGGCCTCCTGGGCCAGGAGCTGGCGCCGGTGGCGGCGGCGGTGGCGGTGTGGGAAAGCGGCGCCGCGGTGGGGCCTCCTGGATGCGTCGGCGGAGGTGGCTTCAGTCCCGCGGAGCCCGGGCTTCAGGTGAGATGCGCGCGCTCCGGGCTGGCGCGGACTCCGTCACCCGCCTGGGGCTTGGAGTGGAGAGGCCGAACCCCCGACCCCCTGGAGGGGACGACGCGGTGCCGGGCTCCGGGGTGAGGGGGAGGTTCTAGGACGCCTTCGGGAGCCAGGAGAGTTTGCAGAGCGGAGGGGTGACGTGTGAGGCGCGGGAGGTGGGCGGGGTGGGGGTGGACCCTCGGGGTCTGGGGCCGAGGGCCGGGGCAGCGCCCTCAGGCATGCCAGCTGGAACCCTCAGCTCAAGGCAGGCACTGGCGTAAGGTCCTCAGGCCCTTTTGCTTTGGGAGGTGATGGGTGGTGCGCATTAGGCGCAGGTGGTGGGCAGCCACGCGAGGTGCGCACAGTGGGCTTGAGCCTCCCGAACTGCCTTTGAAGGCAGAACCCGGGCAAGCCTTCGGCTGATCCCTGAGCACGGGCCAGTAGGTCACCTGCCATGTTGTCCGGTGGTAAGAGCCTGCCACGGCCTGCGTGGCAGTGCTAGGGCAGCCTCTGAAAAAGGAACCCTGTGAACTCCTGACTCCACGTATGTGTGTAGGAACCCATCTCCTGCTCACTGATGGGAACCGTCTGCTAAAGTATATGACCCTGAGGCTGGAGTCCTGCACCAGGTGCAGAGCGACCAGTGTCCACTTACTTTATGCCAGCTAACACTTAGAGCATACTCTTGGGAGAAACAAGGTTCCGCGTGGAAAGGGATGACTTCAGGGTTTTGGGGCGAACTTGGTAGGACTTAGTAGCTAAGAAATAGAGGAGGGTTCATTCACCAAATGTTTACTACAACATGTGCCCAGCCCTCAAATCCTGGTTCTCCTCTAACTAGCTTTGTGCGCTTGAGCAAGTCACTTATCCTCTCTGAGCCTGTTTCTTTTCTCTGTTAAGTGGGGATGAAAAAGTACAGTGTCTTTATCACAAGGTTGCAGTGAGGATGAAATGAGGCAATGCCAGGCAAGTGCTCAGCCCAGTATGTCTAACAGTGAGTGTGCAGCAAATATCAGCAGTCGTGGTGACTAACGATAGAAAGTGTTAGAGGTGCTTGGAGTCCAAGTTCGTCTTTATTGGGACTAGCTGCCCTCTCTGGCTCTCATGGATCTTGCAGAACTTCCGTCTCATCCTTTGCTACTAGTGATGAGGAATCTCAGTCTCAGATGGTGGCAGAGCTAGGAAAGAACATAGGTCTTCTCATACCCAGAGATGGTCAGTACATTCCTTACTGAACCTTCAGCCCCTGCGAGGAGAAGAAGAGGAGAGTGGAGATCTTCAGCAGAAAGGACGCAGTGCTGGTAGCTGGGCCCACCGTGGCCATGTAACCATGCTAGTTGGCAAGTTCTTGCTTTAAGCCTTGCTTTAGAAAATATTTAGCAGTAAGCAAAGCCCTCTAGTAAATATTGTGCTAACTAGAAAATTAAATTACCAAATCCCCGATTCCCCAAGGGTCCTTGTCAATCTCAGCTTGGTTGTCAGTGGGATACTTTCCTCAGGACCTGCCAATCAATCACGTGATTCCTAGGGTTTCTTAAATTGGATGAAATAATGAATGTAAAAGGCAGAACCTGTAATTGTCATCATGGGCTTTGGAGTCAGCCTTGGTTCTGAATCCTAACCCCTCCACTTAATCATTGTGAGACATTGGGCAATTCACTTAATGCCTCTACGCATACTTCCTTAAATGTGAAAGTGAATTAATAGCACTTACTTCAGGTTTGTAGTAGGAAATAATGAGATAATACATGTAAAGCAGTTTGCACTGTGCCTCGCTGGGAGTGAAAGCCACCGAACAGGAGCTGTTTTACCATTATTACAATTAATAATAATATAAAAATAATTGTCAGACATGGTGATTTGCCTATGCTATCTCTTTGAATTCACAAAACCATGCTGTGAAGTAGGCATAATTGTGTTTTTCAAGCCAGGAAATGAAGGCTTGGAGAGGTTAAGAATTGGCCTAAGGTCACATAGCTGCTAAGTGACAGGGACGGGAACGCATATCCTGGAATCTCCAGCTCCAGACCTGGTGCTGTTTAATTTTCCTTCTCTGCTGCCCATCGTCCTTGCTGTTCTTGCATTCTTGAAGCCCAGTTATGACCTGGAGCAGCCTCCAGTGTTGCAGCAGGGAGTCTTCTCACACATGGGTCAGAGGCAGGACCCTGCAGCCTGGCTGTGTGTTTCCTCTTTCTGGCTGGTGTTGGATGCATGGTGAAGCTGTAGGGGACAGTCCCTGAATGAGTTCACGGGAGGAGGTGTTAGGAAGAGGCAGCCCAGGCAAGCCCTGTGGCCTCTTTAGGGTCTTGTCACTGGACAGCAGGGCTGGGTGGGACCTGGGAAGCTTGTGTATGAGAAGAAATGCCCTTGTTTAGCTCCTGGGAAGTGTTCTGGGGCTGCATAATTCTCTGGGCCCGATCTCTGCTTTGTGAAGGAGAGCAGCTCTTAAGCTGCGGATGTGAGGAGAAGGAGCCCTGGACTGAGAGCCAGCATGCTGCCATTTTAATCCTAGCTGCCTCTGAAAGCTCACACTGCCTCTCAAGACCTCTTTTATGAAATAAAGAGTTGGAGGAAATCATCCCTAAGGTCTCTTGTAGCTCTAAAAAGCAGTGGTTTTGTAATTCTAAATTGATGGCTTAACCCTCTTAGCAACGTACCAGGGCACATGGGATAATTATCACCCTAGTATATTACCTAGATTCTCCTTAGGGTGAGAGAATGGCCACAGCCCCCTAAGCTACCTGCCACAGCTGGGTACTCTCTGCCTGGCTGGGTGGGGAGGAATTACAGCAAGAAGCCTTGGGTTGCTAAGTTACAGTCTAGGGCCTGTGATTCTGCATTTCCAGGGCCACCACACCTGCTCTGCCCTTGACTAATAAAAACTCACTGCTCTACAGTCTGCTCTGCTTCTCTGCTATCGAGTGTTACTCCAAGTCCCATGACAGATGAGCACAGTACTTAAGAACAAAACCTCTGGAGTGAGAGGCAGGTTCAGATCCTGGTTCCCCTTCTTGATCTTTAAGACCTTAAGTAAGGTACTTAACCCCACTAAAACCTGGCTTTCTCATGTTAAAAAAAAATGGGGATTATACTGGTACTGCTTTGGAGGGTGAGGCTTAAATGAAATAGGGCCAGAAAAGGGCTTAAGATAGCGCCTCTCGCATAGCAGGTGCTCAGTAAAGGAAGATGATGAGACCATTCATCTCTATCCCCTACCCAGAGGCCAGCATCCTCTTTTTCTTAGCTAGCCTGGGCAAGGATCAGTCCTTTTGTTTTCTCTGGCTTCCCATGTCCTCACTGGTACATACTCCAGCACCTATAAGAGAATTGGATCTTTCACTCTGCCAATGGTGACTGCCATTGGTACAATCTTATGCTACAAATTTCTCCGTTTTCACCATTTTGAAAAGGCTAAGAGAGTGCCCCTTCTTTGCTGTATAGTTGCTCCTCAGCCCTGAGCCAAGCCTCAGGAAGGGGTTGGGGACCTGGTCTGCTGTATTGCCCAGTGATGAAACACACCTCGGGGTCCTTTGACAGTGGAGGTTTGTGGCAGGAATCATGGCACATCCTGGAGTGGCTTCTGGAGTTGCCACAGTCATGCTGGGTCCCAGAGCTTCCAAGTGAGTCACACAGTAGCCATTGTAAGGAACTGGAGAAGCTGTCCAACTTTACTCTGTTCAGGGGTTCCTTTCTCAGGGGACCTGCCTCCTCTCTGCTGGCCTGCAGGTATGGCTATCTCCTTGTCCCCCACTGGTGGCTGCTTCAGACCCAGGCTCCATCCTTAGTCCATTTAGCTGTGGCTAGGAGACCTGGACTCGTTTCTTGCCAATCCTGCACCACAAGTTGTGCACCTTGTGTGGAAAGGAGTGGGTTGTGCAATTTGTCTCAAAAGGGGGCTTAGAGTCTGGCAGGCTTCTCAGTCTGCCCCAGAGCTTAGGTTTGTGTATCATCTTAGCAAAATGATTCAGAAAAGAAAGAGAATTTGTATACAGTTATCCTCCTCAGGCAGACTTGTTCCAGGACCCCCTACAGATACCAAAATCCAAGGATGCTCAAGTCCCTGTTAGAAAATGGTATCATATTTGCATATAACCTGTGCAATCCACCTGTCTACTTTAAATCATCTCTAAATTCTTTATAGTACCTAATACAATGTAAATGCTATGTAAATAGTTGTTATATTGTTTTTCAATTGATACTGTTTTTATTGTATTTTTAAATTTCTTGAATATGTTTAATCCACAGTTGGTTGAATCTACATATGCAGAACCTGCAGGTGCAGAGGGCTGACTGTATATAGAGAGAATGATAAAACAAAGATTGTCAAATTAGCAGATGGTAAACCTGGGTAAGAGTTTGTCCCATATATGCAACTTTTTTGTAAGTTTAAAATTATTTCCAGATGGAAAGAAGATCGCAGACCCTGTAGCCAGCCTACCTGGGTTAGTCTTATCATTGCTTCCTGTGTAAACTTGGCTTTCTAACCTCTCTGAGCTTTGATTTTACCATCTATAAAATAATGATCATCATTGCAAAGTGAAGAACCTGGCACCTAGTGACTGGCCAGTGGATGTTAGCTATGATAATAGGAAAGCAAGGAGTTGAGGGCGACACGGTGGTAATGAGACCAAAGAAAAACTCAGCCTAATCCTGTCACCTCTTTCTGCTTGCTGATGTGGATGTCTGGCAGGGACCACTAGTGACCTGGCCACCATAAAGCGTCACCCTGCAGAGGGCTTTGCAAGCAGCCACCTGAGCCCATAGGGCTCCACTGATGAAACCTGGGTCTCCTGGTAGCTCTATCCCCTGCCTTCTCTGACACTTCTGTGCCTGCCTCATAGCCTGGGCTCCCTGGGCTCTACCTGTCTGGGTATGCAGTGCCCATTGAACTGCACATGGCTTTGGGCCTGACCATCACTGCCAGTGGCTTGGAGGCCTCATGGTTTGCTGGACATATGTGAGAACTAGACAGTGATGCTTGTTGTGGACAGATGTGTAGCAGTCATGAGTAATGGGGACATGTAGACACATAACAGAGATGCTCATCTTACCCTCCGCCACCACCAAAACACCTCCAAAACCTTGCTAAAAACTCACTCACCCTCCAGCCAGCTTCCCTGGACAATTTCCTGTTGTGCACATTTCCTTGTGTTTCTTTGTGAATGTTTTATGCTTCCTGTAGTGGGTGTCTTTGGACTCTCTTGATCAGTTCAACCCTCTCGAATTGGGCCTGAGGGTCCATCTGGGTCTGTGTACACATTGAGGTCTGAGAATTCCCTCTAAGAATTGTTTTCATCTGATTTTGCAGTTTCACCTGGAAAACCTGGTGTAGGCGTGTTCTGCGTTACCTCTGTGAGCTGCACAAACAGGTTCCCACCGTTCTGTTCCCTGTTTGTGTCCCTGTTTATGACCTCATTGGTACATAGTGATGCCAGAGAGGACCAATACAGGCACATGTCACTTCCAAGTGACGCATTTGTGCTCAGCAAAAGCCAGATGACATGGCAGGCTGTGCGGCAAGCAAAGGTTTCTGCATTATTTGGAGGCTGAAAACTGGTGAAAGGGTTGCAAATGAGCTGGTGGAAGGCAGAACGTCCTGCCCCACGCACAAGCCTTGTTTTATCCACACTAACATCACCTGTCTCACCAAAGTAGTACAAACTTGAATTCTGTTGGAGTTTTTTCCTCCTTTGAACAGATTCCTTTTCTGTTGATAAGGCAATATAGTCAGAGTCATCAGCTATTGACAGTGGATTAATGTCTCCAGCTTTGACTTTGCTTTGCTCTTTATTCTAAAGCAAGAAGATATGACCCATGTCAAAGTTTTAATCTAAGAATGTGAACGATTACATGTTAAGTATGTCTTAATATTTAAACTTGTTAAGTTTTACAAGAACCATTCAGAGGCTGCCAAGATTTTGCCAAAGGGTAAATACCTCGGTCAGAAAACCTGATCTATAAATGCCTGAATTTATCAATAGTGTTAGGTTAATATTTAATTTAGGAGCAAATGTAAGCATTATGTTATTAATACCAGTTCCATGTACTACTTCTGACAACCAAAAACAAAACAAAAAAAAAAAAAAAAGGAGGGGGAAAGATCATTCTGAGGATAAGCTTGAGTTAGTGAAACATGTTTACTCCTTGCTAATTCACAACATGTAAGACAACACAATAATACAGGACTGAAAGCTTCCACAATCCAGCACTAGTACTTCAGGCTGCATTTAGGACAAAAATGCTCTTCAGTGACAAAATAAGAATTCTGTAATTTTCAATTGGAAGTGTGAACAATCCTTAGAAGTCAAATTGCTGTAAAAATAATATAAAGCCTTCTATGCTGTTGCTGACCCCTTCCTGGCCTGGGCCCTGCCTGATCTTCTGCAGCCTGGGTCTGGCAGGTGCTGGCCGTCTGGTCCCTCCACCTCTGTAACCCTTCTCATGGAGGAGTGATCGGTGAGCAGCTGGTTCTGGCAGTCATGCAACTGGGAACCCTGGCACAGGCCATGGTGAGGCCAGCAGGACAGGGGATTTGCTTTAGACTAGAGCTTGAAAACTAGCGTCTGTTTTTATCAGGCAGCAGTGAGGCCAGCAGCACAGCCCTTGGTGCATATTGTCTTCACCCAATTTGAATAAGTGCCAGAAGTAACAAATTAGGACATTTCACATTTTAAATGGACTTCTTGCTTCTCTGGGTAAATCAGAAGAGTATTGCTATGGACTGAATTGTGTTCCTCCCAAATTTATATGTTGAAGCCCTAACCTCCATTGTGATTGTATTTAGAGATAGGTTGTCCTAACAATGAATCTTAAATGAGGTCATAAGGGTGGGGCCCTAATCTGATAGAACTGGTGTCCTTATAAGAAGAGGAAAAGAGATCAGAGTGTTTGTCTCTCTCTCTCCCTACCTCCTTCCCCCCACTTCCTCTCTGCTTCCCTTTCTCCCGTCTCACCTGCCCATCTCTTCCCTCCACCACCCTACACAGAGAAGAGGCCATCTACAAGTCAGGCAGAGAGGCCTTACCAGAAACCAACCCTGACAGAACTGTGAGAAAATTCTGTCATTTAAGGCACCCAGTCTGGTATTTTGTTCTGGCAGCCCAACCAGACTGATACAGATAAGTCCTACCAGGCTGGTTTCCCACCATTCCCTCATCAGCTAGCATTTGGTGTTCAATCTCCAGGTCACACAGCCCACCCTCAGCTTTACTTTCTCCTTTAGCTCCAGCCCTAGCAGGCATGTGAGTGTGCACCTCCTACTCTGGGCCCAGAATTTCTAAGGCTTTTATTCCTTATCAAACTTTAAGGCCTTTATGGGCTTTTCCGTGCCCATGTCTGGGGCTGGCCAGAGCCCCCAGAAGTACAGTCTGTACCCAGCGCCAATGAGTAGCCTCACATGGTAACCCCCCCATAGGCAAGTGGCCCTACCCCAGCTGCCCAGCTGTTACTGGGGTCTGCAAGTGCGACAGCAATATTGATGCCATCCTCTGATGCTCAGAGCAGCTGGAATCCTAGAAAGGAGGATTCATAAAGTCTGGGAATCTGATAACATTTAGCCGCTCTTGGGAGCTTAGTAAAGTGGTTTGGCGGAGTGAATTGGTGGCTTCCTCCTCTCTGCCTCAGTTTCTAAAGGGATTTTCTAGGCATATTTTAAATCTCTTGTTGATTCTTTTTTCTCTTTCTTTTGAAAAAAATTTTTGTTTTATCATGCTCTGTCCTGGCTGAGCCACTAAGCTCTTTGTTCCCCACTCCAGTTGGGCTCTAAATTTGGTGCCCAATGTAGAGGAGGCAGAGGCAGATAAACATGGTGGTGTTGGAGTACCCACCCTGGTCTGTGTGGCCCTGGAATGCTGAGAAGGTGAAGTCCAAATGATGCCTGGGCTATTAGAATAAGACAATGCTTAGAATCCATGTTCAAATCCTGCCTTCATTCTGTATGCTCTGAGGGACTTGGACACATTTACTTAGCTTCTCCCAGCCTCTGTGTCCCAATCTGTAAAATGGGGTAATAGAAATAGCGTTAGCCTCTTAATATTCGTTTGAAGATTGAATGAGAAAATATACATACAGTGTTCATGGCTGGAACATAGTGTTGGAGGCTGGTGGTTTTGAGTGTGTTTCAAGGTAAGAGTGGGTTCATATTTCATAGCTGTTGGTAATCTGGGAATCAGTTTTAGGTGCTGATTGGATCCTTGGTAGCAGGATGGGACAGGAGGTACAGCACAGGAATCAGCTGCTAGTCCCAGAGCAGTGGAGGGGCCGAGTAAGAGGGTATGAGTAAGAGGACTGATGGGAAGAGGCAGCTTTTCCTAGTTTGATTTCCTCTACTTTTCTAAAGGAAAGGAAGCAAATAAGGATCAAGGTTGTCAGGTCCTCTTTGAAGCTCTTTTGTCTCCTTCAAGCCACTGAGCGCTGTGATCACATCTACCCAGCATTCACTCATCTTCCCTTCTCCCTGCCCCGTAGCCTGATGACTCTCACCTGGTCATCCAGAGGCATTCTCTGGTCATTGTCATGGGTCCAGGAAGGGACTGGGCTGCAAAGCAGGGTGGGATGTGTGTGCCCTTATTTGAGTTCGATCCTCCCTGATTGAGTCCTCTGAATGCCTGAGGTGTTTCTCTTCTCTGCCCCTTGCCCCACTTTAATGAAGACTGGGTCTTCTGTATCTTGAGGGTGGTTTTCAACACAGTCTTTAGAGTCCAAGAACACTGGGTTAAGATCTAAGCTTCACACCTGTTGTAGCCTTGGGCAAGTCACAGAACCTCCCCAACCTCCGGTTCCCCATCTAAAAGTAGGGAATAATGGTACTTCATAGGGTTGGGGTGAGTACATAGTGGGACACTTTAGGGCGAGACAGCGGGAAGCACTGAAGCAAGCAGCTGCCCTGGCTTGGAGCAGAGGCAAGGCTGGAGGACCCTTTGTTAGTGCACCTGTCATGTCCTTGCCCAAGCAGGAAAAGGGCTGATTTGTTTTCTTTTTCTCTGTGTGGAATGGCTCATGTGGCAAAGACCATCTGTCTTGTACAGATCCCATCTTGTTGGAGGCTCTGTAAGTCCAGAGGGTGGTGGGGTCCTTTGCTCATCAGTGACCATCGGGCCTTCATGCCCACCTGTGCAGCCTAAAGAATCAGCCTCAGTTTTCAGAAAGGCACTAAAAAGAGACAAAATATATTATCCTGGGTGGCCCGTGCCTCTTAAGTGCCACCTCTTATCTCCTCATGACAGGACTCTGTCTGGGCAGCCCTTGTCTCTGAGAGACAGCACAGGTGGAGATGCTTGGGGTTGAATCCATGCATGGGCCAGTCCATGCATGGCTCAGCCTTTGAGCCTTTCTCTGGCTGGAAAATGGAGACATAGTGTACCACCCTGCTGAGCAGGAGTAAGGAAGGATTTAGCGAGGTTGTGTGTGCATATAAGGGACCTAGCATAGCACATAGCATAGCGTAGCAGGAGCTCAACAGGTCTGGGGTGCCAGCCAGATCTGACTGCAGACAGGGTGAGCCTGTGTGACTGCTCACAAGGGGGTTCACCAGGAGACAGGATTAAAGATAGCAGGTGCGGGAGAGGCACATTCCAGCTCTGCTTTTGTGCTCTCAGAGTAAGTGCACAAAGGAGGGTGGGCTGCTTAGGACTGAAAGGGAGTTCCTCATCACTGCGCAGTCAGATTTCTTGTGATGCTGGGATCCTGGCTCGTGCCCATTTCAGCAGAACCAGGAGACAGGTGAAGTGGGGCATGGAGGCCTGAAAGAGTTCTTACCCCTTGTCGCCAGTGCCCTGGGGAGGCTGTTGGTGCACAGAGCTGCCCTGAACAATCAGCCGTTAGGACGACAGCACCAGTCAGACCAGGCTGAAGTTCTGTGGAAGACAGCGGCTTAGCTCCAAGTGTCTTCAGTCTCCAAGGCCAAGGACGGCCCCCTGGGCTCTCTCTCACTCCCCTTGCCTCCCTGCTGCTGTTCTGTTTTCAGTGAGACTGGCAGCCTCTCCAGGCTGCTGTGGCCCCACAGCAGTGAAATTGGCCTGGAGAAAGGGGAAATCACTGGGTCTGTTGCCCACTAAGCAACTTAGCCCAGTTATTCTTCACCATTGTGAATTTTCCTCCTAGAGAATTGTGTGTTTCTTATCCAGGAACATTTCGATGTGATGATGGGGAAAGGCCTCTTTATCTTCTTTAGGGCTGGAGATACGATTAATGTACTCCTTGCCTCCATCTGTTATCTTTTGAAAACCTTCCTGAAGATTTTGCATGATCCTTCAGTTTGGCTGGCTTACGCAGGCTGTTGGGAGGAGGGGCAGGTGCCACAGGCGTGTGGGAAACAGACTGACAGCGTTTCGCAGTGACCACTGACTGCCCAAGTACTTGTTGGCTTCCTCCTACCACACTTGGACTACCTACTTCACAGTAGGTAGAAGTGCAAGGGTATCTTTCCATGTCTCCACAGTGACAAAATTCAGTAATATCTATGTTTATTAAGGTTCCCCTCTGGATTCAGGACTAAATCTGTTATTTAAAAAAAAAAAAAAAGTCTCCCTGAGACAAGGATTCAGCAGCAAGTAGATGATTTGTGTTCTTTCCCAATAGACATGTAAACATGAATGGGGAGTGGGAAAGTGAGAGAGGGAAGGGAAGACAGCCAAAAAGGGTGTGCATCACGCTTGTTACCATTGTGGACAGCTGGGACTTAATCCCATCGGGGAACCCTGGGAACCAGTGTAGAACATGGCTCAAAGCTAACCTGCCTGGGGGGTATGGGAGTGGTGTATTCACCAGACAGTGGTGTAGGTTGCCTGCTCATAAGTGGTAAAGGTGGTAGAAACCCCCAGGCAATCAGAACTCCAGGACCTATGCTCTAACTACCATGCTGTTTCTAGCAATATGTTGCTCTGTCTGTCCCCAGCAAACCTTTCTTCCTATTTTTCCCCTGGAAGGATAACTCAGAAACCTGAAAGAAACCTGAAATACCCAGTGCAAGTCCATGCAGGCCAGTCTGTCCTGCCTTCCATCAACACTATTCTGGTAGGGCCTGAGAGTGGAGATAGGAGGATGGGGGTTGGGAGGGGTTAGGGATTGGGAGGTTGAGAGGACTTAGCAGCTAATTAGAAGCAACCGCCTTGTCCCCCAGTCTTGAAGGCTGGTCTCTGCTTAGTTGCCAATTTGCCCCACAAGGCTCTCACCCCATGTTTCCTGGTTTATGAGCTTTGCTCTAATGCCTTGATCTCAGTGCTTTGCTGGGACTGGGCACTGCATATACAGCCAGCCAGGTCCAGATATGGACCCTAGACGTCTGCCTGTGACCACTGCCCCATATCCCCACCTGCTGCCAAATCTGCCTAAGAGAAGGGCAGGTGGCAGAATGATCACTAGAGAGATGATAAATACCTGGGGCTGAGATGCTCACCTTCTCATGTTGGAGGTGAGTTTTTCCTCATCTCTGTGAGGGTCTTGCTTTCTGATATTCCCTGGGTTTGTCTGTTTTGGCTTTAGCTTCTGTTAGAAGCTATTCTTTGATCAGGGCAAAATGTGTATCATCTCATAGGGTATGCATCTGCCTTCCATCTCTCCAGAGAGGGCCTAGTTTTGTTTTTTTCTGAATTTTAATTTATTTCTTGTTTTCTCTTCAGAATTCTCTTGTTATTTATAAAGGTGATTTCTTTAATTCTCTGTTGTTTGCTTTTTATTTATTATGTCAAGCAAACACAAAAGAATACAAACATATAAAGAACCCCATCATCTTCCACAGTGATCAGTATCCTACTGTCCTGTTCTGTCTGTCTACTTGCTTTGTTTGCTGGAGGATTTGAGAGCAAACCGCATTCATATCATTTTACATGTCACATTTATAAAGACTCATGTTCTCAGCTGGGTGTGGAGGTTCATGCCTATAATTCCAACATTTTGGGAGGTTGAGGCAGAAGGATTGCTTGAGGACAAGAGTTCAATACCAGCCTGGGCAACATGACCAGACTCCTTTCTCTACAAAAAATTTAAAACTAGCCAGGCTGGTGGCCCGTGCCCATACTCCTAGCTACTTGGGAGGCTGAGGTGGGAGGATCACCTGAGCCCAGGAATTTGAGGTTGCAGTGAGCTGTTATCGTGCCACTGTCCTCCAGCCTGGGCAAGGCAACAGTGAGACCCTGTCTCAAAAAAAAAAAAAAAAAAAAAAAGGAAAGATTCATGTTTCTTATCTAATTTAAAAAAAAAGACTCATGTTTCTTATCTAATTTTTTTTTAAAAAAGACTCATGTTTCTTAAGTTATCTAATTTATTTTAAAAATAAATAACTTAAAATAACTATTTTGAATAAATTATAGACTTACAGAAAAGCTACATAAACCACTTCTTCCCACTCCCCCTAATATTAATATCTTACAGAGCACAGTATAATGATCCAAACTAGGAAATTCACAGAACACATTAAGCCACAGACCTTATTTGAATTCTGCCTACTGTCCCACTAATGTTCCTTTTCTGGTCCTGGATGCAAATCAGAATCCCACACTGCATTAAGTTGCTGTGTCTCCTTAGTCTCCTCCAGTCGGGGCAGCTTCTCCAACTTCCCTTGTCTTTTATGACCTTAGCTCCATAAGTAGTGGCCAGGTATTTGGTAGAACATCCCTCAATTTGGGTTTAAGGTTTTCTCTATTAGCTAACCTACAGACCTTATTCAGAGTTAGAACTGCAGCTAGAACCAAGGATCCCCATTTAGAAATGTATATTGAAGTTACGCATTTTGGGTAAGGAAACTACAGAAGTGTGTTCCTGTCTCAGTGCTTCATATAAAGAGGTACGTGACGTCAGTATGTTATTACAGGGGATGTTAATTTTGATTACTTGGTTCAGGGCATGTCTGCCAGGCTTCTCTACTGTAGTTTCTATTTTTACCTTTGTAATTAATATGCACTTCATGGGGAGATACTTTAAGACTATGTAAATATCCTCTCATTATACTTTTCACCCGCTAATTTTAGCATCTATCAGCAGATCTTGCCTGCAACAGTTATTACTGTGATGTTTGCCAAATGGTAATCTTCTATTTCCATGATTGCTTCTACATTTTTAAATTGGAATTCTCTAAGGCAGATCTGTCCCTTCTCTCCTAATTAATTATTCATATCAATATTGACTCATGGATATTTTATTCTATGGGTTATAATTCATTACTATTACTTTTTAATTTTGGTACTAAAATTGTCCAAGATTTAGCTGTTGGGAGCTTTCATGCTGGCTCCTGTACCGTTTCACTGTCTCCCCATCTTTTTTTTTTTAAATACTTTTACATTCTGGCACTACAAAATGTTCCAAGCTTATCTTGTACTTTCCCTTCCCTAGCCCTGGAATAAACTGTTTCTGCAAGGAGCTCTGGTTCCTTTTTGTAGAGAAGGACTTTTAGAAACTGAGACCTAGGTACTGGGTATACTGAGTGTTACGGCACTGCTATTGTTTCCAGGCCCTCTTGGTGAACTGAACTAGGGATGCCTGTAATTCCAGCCATTTCCTTAGCTATGACAATTATCACTAAATACTTTGCGGAGAATCAGTGTCTGAAATTAGCACCTTGATATTTTGTGTGTACAACAAGTGTTTAAACTGCGTTTGACATAGTTCCTC
This sequence comes from Cacajao melanocephalus, assembly GCA_963573385.1. Classification (NCBI taxonomy): domain Eukaryota; kingdom Metazoa; phylum Chordata; class Mammalia; order Primates; family Pitheciidae; genus Cacajao; species Cacajao melanocephalus. The sequence continues at coordinate 5,430 of CAUYLG010049463.1, read as the reverse complement.
TTGCAAATGGCAGTCCAGTCATTTCTTTAGGGTAAACACTCACAAATATTCCCACTGTTCTTCCTGCTCGTGTTCCTCCCTGACGCCTTCCTCCCTGTCACCCCGGTGTGAGTTTCTCTTCAGTTCCCTGGCCTAGATCGGAGCTGAGGACCTCAGGGTGGTCTCCCTTCCACCCCCTGGTGAGACAGTCTCTCCTCCCTGTCTTTCCATTCTCTTCTTAAACCTTTTTGTCCTTTTTCTTATTTTATCGTTTTTTTTTTTTCTTCTTCTAACCTCAAATACCAATGAACCGTGTCTCTCTTCCTGGTCTCTGTCTAGCTCCTGGCTTCTCCTCTTTCCTCCTAGAGAGCACATGTCAGAACTCCAGCTGAGGATATGTTTCACTGGGCACACAGGTGTTCATTCTCTCTTGAGAAGAACTGTCCATACCATGGTGGTGGAAAGGATAGCTGGTTTTTATGGCAGGACCATGGGACACTAGTCAAAAATGGTCATATCAGCAGCTTAATGTGGTTCAGCACAGTAGTTCTTAGTTGGTGGGGTTGTATGGAGAATGTCTAGTTGGGGGCATGCCTATCTGAAAGAGCATATGCAGTGATATAATTTTACATTGAAAAGTAAGCTATATAATAGATGTTGATATAAAATACCAACTTCAGAAAGTTTGATGGAATCGACTGGTCTTGAGGGGCGGATGTTGCAGAAGAGAGTCTTATGAATGAGGGAGAAGAGGATGCTGAACTTTACCAGTCAGTTTGGGGCATGAGAGAGTTTCTCTTTATTATCAATGGGTGTGTGGGTTAGAAAAGACTGAGGAAATACTGCGTTTAATTAGATTTCTTAGCTTCAGGGTTTCTAGGCTCACAAAGACACTCCCCTAGAGATAAACAGGGCTGACTGGAGGTGTTATTAAAACCCAGCTAAGAAGGCAGGTTCTGGCCTCTCACCTGTGGCTGGCCCAGAAGTTCTCAGCCTGTGTTCCACAACAGCCTTGCAGACATGAATGAAGTTAGGGCCCCACTATATTCTCTCTGCAGGGCCCTCAAGACAGCTGTGACTTTATCCTCTTCTCTCACCACCAAGAAGGCCCATTGAGATGTGAATAAGTGGAAGTTTTAGTAAAGGATGAGCTTTGAGTCTGTAAGAATTTATTTAAATTTAAATCATCTGCAGACTTTGGGACTTGAATTGCCATCAGGAACATGCTCCTGTGCCCTCTTTATGCAGAGTGTGACCCACCAGCTTCCTCTGCACGTTCCCTTCTAGGCCCCCCATTCTAACACTCAGGCTCTCCTCGCCTGTACTGAATGGGGAGACGCTGAGCTTAGCAGCTCCTAATTGGCTTTTCTACCTCTGTTCTCCCAGAGAACCTCCAGGCTGCTCTGCTCCAAGACCTATAATAGCTCCCCATTGCCTATAGAATACAGTTCAAACTCCTTGATCTGGTATCACAGCCTTAGCTGATTTTTCTAAGTTTTTCTCCACTTCTTCTCCTTGTGAACTATCGATTCCAACCAGGCTGAACTGTGTGGTGTCCTTGGGTTACATTCCCTGCACTGCCTCCTAACCCCTGCATCTCTGTCCTTCAGAAAGCTCCAGGAAACAGCTATACCAGTGGACTCATTTGCTCCTCAGGAGGAGTCTGGCACTTCCTGCTGGCAGGGCTCATTGAAGCCCACCTTCTGCCCATGCTGCAACACTTCAGTGACCTTAATCCTCATTCCCTTCTGGCAAATGGCACCGGTGTAGAAAATTGTCACAGAGCCTCTATTTGATTGCTTTCATGTCTCGGGGAAAAAAAGGTTTCTTAGGGAAAGGACTTCATTTACCCAAGTTATGGAAGAGTCCAGGGGAAACTGATGCCAAATAATCCCCCTAGGCAAGAGCACAGAGCTCAGAAACGAGATGCAGCCAGACCCCTGCATGTTTGCCTCACACGCAACACTTTGCAAACAGGTTCTTCCTCCGTGCCAGTTAGAATGTTCTGGCTGTGGGAAGCCAAAATCCCAACCCACCTGGCTTCAGCAATGAGGAAAGTTACCATTTCTCACAGCAGGACATCCAGAGATGGGACTTGGAGATGTCACCAGGGTCCTCTGTGTCTCTTTGGCCCTGCCGTCCTAGGCATTGTCTTTGCCTCAAGCTGGTTTCTGCCTGGTCAGCAGATGGCAGCCAGCAGCCCAAGGCAGTGCCTTCTTTTTCTGTCCTGTGGGTGGGAACACGGCATGCGACACCTTATTCCTCAGCCAGATTGGTCCCACTCAGGTAACTTGCCATGCCTGAGCCAGTAACCGGCCCCAGAAGTAGGCTCTGCCGACACCCCACCTGAGATACAAGGTCTGGGCTTCTCTGAGCCTCGTGGGTGTCAGCAGGAGGGTGGCTCTCTGGACACACTGGGGATGTTGTTCGGAGGAGGAAGAGGACAGTGGTTGCTGGGAGAAGCAAAAGTATCCATTACGTCATCTGTCAGTGCACTTCACCTGGACACCCAAGAAGCAAAGGGTTGGTGACTAACCAGGTCCAAGGTGCTACCGATGACACAGTGACAGCGTTCACCGTCTGGTCTGTCTCCATCTTCTTTGGAAGGAATCTTCCCCTGTTTAGCTTTTAAAATCCTTTGTTTCAAATGACTGTGATGAAAAGTGACAATTCCTGCCTCAGTACAGATCGTTTTTGCTTTGAGTCAGATAAAGGCAGGCAAATGTGTCTAAAATGTTTTAAAATGCCAATATTTTGTCTATATCCCAGTGGCCCTTTATTAACTATCTGGTGCCTTAAAACCTTTTTCTTTTCCTCTCTGCTCTATACTGCACTTGTTTGGTTGAGCCTGATGGAATGAAACTGTGGCTTGTATACGTGAAAAGTGGTTGAGTATCACCGTTTATGAAATTCAATTAATACCTCATTTCTGACCTCCACAATCCTATAAGGTGGGTGTTGTACCCCCATTTTCGCTGATGAGGAGCCTGAGTTCAGAAAGGACATGCAGTAGGTTGAGAAGCTGGGGTTTGAACCCAACTCTTCTGTCTTTTTATCCTCAAACTTATCCAGACAGTACATATCCTTTTCTGGGAGCTACCTGCAACCAGTAGTGCACTGGAAGCTCAGAGCCAGGCTGGTTTGGGAGACGATATGATAGCTACTGATGGATCAGTGATACCTTTAAAATTGTTTCCCGAAGAGCAAACCCACAAGTCAACTAGGGATTTGGCTTCCCAAGACTGAGGTGTTCTGACTGTCCTGGATCCAATCCCCACCCCTCAAGAGGGTTCGAGCAGCTCATCCACATCAGACTGGCCCATGCCCTGGATGGAGCCAGGCAGGTGGATGGCAAAGCGGAGACCTAACTTCATGAGAACCTGAACACAGAAGCTGCACAGCCAGGCCTGCTGGTGACCTGCTGGCCTCCCCAGTCATCCACACTGGGAGGCAGCACTACAGCAGGTATGTTTTAGAACACCTCCATTCTTAATCCTGATTTGCTGTGTGTTGTTGGGCAAATTGCTTCTCTGGGTGAAATGAGGACTGACTTAGTGGTTGTTAACCTTTGTAGCAATGGAATTCCTTCTTATGATAACAGACCCCCTTTTTCAAATGAATTCTTATGGTCCCTATATTTTCTAGAGCTGCTGCAACAAATTACCACACATTTGGTGGCTTAAAATGAAAGAAATTTATTCTCTCCCAGTTCTGGAAGCCTGAAGTCCAAGACTGAGGTGTCAGCAGGCCATGCTCCCTCTGAAGGCTCTAGGGAAGAATCCTTCCTCTCGTCTATTTTGCTTCTAATGGTTTTGGTCATCCAGGCTGGTTCTTTGGCTTATAACTGCATCACTCCAGTCTCTCTCTTCATTTTCACATGACCTTCTGTTTCTCTGTGTGTCTTTTTCTGTTTCTTTTAAGGGTAGTCGCATTGGATTTATGACCCATCCTCATCCAGTATGATCTTATTTCAAGATTCTTACCTAATTGCCTGTGCAAAGAGCCTTTTTCCAAATAGGTCATCTTCTGAGGTTCTGGTAGACATGATTGCCTGAATGGGAGTCACCTCTCCTTTCTTTCCTCTGAGAACAAAAAAAATGAAGCCACTCATTTGTGTCCTGGCTTAGCTGCACTTATATTTATTGCTGGCATCCTGCTTCACAGTTGATTGCTAAGCAGGTGAGAAGCCAAGGTCAGCATGATGCTTTATCCTCATCATCCAGGCACCCAGGAGCCAGAGAGGCATAGCAACATGTCCAGTGTCACACAGCAAAGTGACAGACCTGATCTGAAGTTCTGCAGCATTCTGGCTGGAACATTTGGCTCCTTGTCTTTCCCCTATAATACGTGATAGGGAAGATGCACATGTATAGCATACTCCTATAGGCATATGGGTGTTGTTGAAACCCAAAAGATATTTTGTAGTGAAGTAAAGCGGAACATAACTCATACCAGCTGTTGCTATTAATAAGGCATAACTAACACGTAGGCTGCTCATGGCTGCCCACAGCTTAGGCAGTGGGTTTGTGGGTTCTTGTACCAGCTAAACAGTGATCCTCATCTTCCTGACTCAAGATGTATCAGAAAGCAACTGAGTGATGGTGACGTGATTATAAGGATAACATTGAGCCTACTCTAATTTATATACAAAAGAAATAGGAAAACATTTCCAAGCTTTTAAACTTACAAGTGGTAGTGTGATTCATGGACTGCTTCTTTGGTTAAGAGCTACTTGGTTTTCCTCAAATCTGTTTGTAACCCAGAATCACCTGAGAACTTGGTTAAAAATAAAAAACAGATGCCAAGGATACCTCAGGTGCTGGTCAAATGAAGTAGACAAATTTATACTAATTTCTCTTATTAACATAGCTAAAAACACTGGACATTATATATATATAAAACATTGGAAGACTGAAAGGTGGAGAAAAGAACGGACCAACTAGGGACCCTGTAACTCACAGAACAACATAATAGTGAGTTCTCTGGGTTTTCTTCTTGCCTCCTATATATTCTACCTTGGGTGCTAGAGAAGCCCACAATCCAGGAATGCCTGAGCCTAGAACAAAACAAAGCCCCAAGGAAGCTTGGTCTCTTTTGTCAAAGGACTGAAAGGAGGAGCATCCTAGCAAAACTTTTTTTTTCTGTAAATACCCCATTTCTGCAAAACATCAGAGAAAATTGCCTCCCCCTCCACCCCTCAGTTTTACTAAAGGCCAAATGGATAGTGTATTAGTCTGTTTTTGTGCTGCTGATAAAGACATACCTGAGACTGGGCAATTCACAAAAGAAAGAAGTTTATTGGACTTACAATTCCACATGGCTGGGAAGGCCTCACAATCACGGTGGAGGGCAAGAAGGAGCAAGCCACATCTTACATGAATGGCAGCAGACAAAGAGAGAGCTTTTGCAGAGAAATTCCTGTTTTTAAAACTATCAGATCTAGTGAGACCC
>CAUYLG010049462.1:0-19747 GCA_963573385.1 Cacajao melanocephalus | reverse complement strand
TGGCTCCTCCGCCGGGAATCTCCTAGTCTGTGGGCAACAAAAATTCGTCTGAAAGTGCGGCGTCCACTCGCTCTCTGCGCTTTCACTGGGAGCTACAATCCTGAGCTGTTGTTAATCGGCCATCTTGGATCTCTCTCCTCTGTACCCACTTCTATCCTGACTTTGTGAATTTGGATAAGCTATTAGTATTTCTGTGGTTCCGTTTCCTCAACTATCTAATAAAGGCGTTGCTGCTGATTTGATTTCCAAGTTACAGCTCAGCTTTGTAACTTCATGATTGTATCATATTCCATACTAATGTAAGTAACAACTTAAGATTTATTTTTATTGTTTTTGTTTGTATATCAGATGTGCATTCACATCTAACAGACGTCTCTGATTAGAAGAGTTTGGTGAAGAGTAATGACCTGGACACTTGGAGGCTGAGAATAAGCTCTCCCCAACCCTCCATGGTCATTGAGAAAACAGGAGTGATTCAGTAGCCCTCAAGGCACTGATCAAAAGAGACCTTAAGGGTGGTGAACTGGGTGAGGAACAATACTCTGGGCTGGAACTGAGGAAAGTCTAATTGTTCCATGTCTTATTCAGCTCAGGCTGCTATAACAAAGTATCTTCAGCTGGGTGGCTTGAAAAACAAACATTTTTTTCTCCCTTATAATTCTGCCAACCAGAGGTCCAAGGTACTGACAGATTTAATTTCTAGTGAAGTCTCTCCTCTTGACTTGGCTGCCTTCTCACTGTGTCCTCACAAGGAGGAGAGAGAGGGAGAGGGAGAGGGAGAAAAAAGAAACCAGAGGGACAGTATGCTCTGGTGTTTCTCTTCTTATAATGACACTAATCCCATCTTGCAGGGCCCACCCTCAAGACCTCATCTAAACCTAATAACTTCTCAAATGGCCCATCTTCAAATACCATCACAAGGAGGGTTAGGACTTCAACATATGAATTTTGAGGAGTCATATATATCCAGTTCACAACATTTTATAATTACTTACTTTGGATGAGTGTGATAGTCTCAGGGCTAGGGGGCTGTAATTAAGATAAATGAAAACCAAGCTAGTAAAGAAGTCTCCTGGGAGGCCAGGAGCCCAGGGTAGAGGGCTGTGTCTTTCACGCAGACTGCAGTAGTGATGGCTGTAGCAGGTAGTTTCTCCAGCAGGGCCAGCCCTTGATTGTAGGGATTGGTTGCCTGAGGACAGTGACTAGCTAATCAGCAGACCAAACTGCAGTTCTGAGACTTCTCATTTACCTTTCCCACTTTGAGCCAGAAAGAGACAAGAAAGAGGCTCAACTTTCCAAAATGGTTGTACCATCAGTGAGCACAAGAAGAGGAAAATCAAATTATTTTGATCAATATTTTAATCACCTTATTTGATTTTTCTCTGGCACATTTTTTCTCGTAGCATTTAGAGACAATTAATGATAAAATGTCATAGAGATGATTTTAAGGATGCCTTCAGCTCTAATTTCTTCTATCTTCAAATACTAATTTAAGAGGAGTCAAAAGTATACAGGTGAACTTCTGTTTGCATAATAAATATACGACAGCTATAAAATTTTGTCTTTAAAATTAGGCAGGGTAATGAAGAAGGTGAATTAAAGTAAGGTTGTGTGTAAGAGAGAAACTTTGTATACATTACACTCTGATAGCTGATAGTACTTTACTTTTATTTACTTTTATATTTAGAAAAATATGTGGAACATGACTGTTGTTGTTTGAGACACAGTCTCCCTCTTTTGCCCAGGTTGGAGTGAAGTGGCATGATCTTGGCTTATTTTTGTATTTTTAGTAGAGACGAGGTTTCACCATGTTTGCCAGGCTGGTCTCAAACTCCTGACCTCAAGTTATCCACCCACCTCAGCTTCCTAAAGTATTGGAATTACAGGTGTGAGCCACTGTGCCAGCCTGACTTTTAAAATATATTTTTTTTAAAGAAATGTCTGATTTATGTCTTGGGAACATACATTCACTTTGGAGGATAAAATCTTGAATAATATGCTTTGTCTATGGGGTGCATGCTTCTTAAACAAAAAAATTAAACAGATTTCTAGGGGATTGAAGACTTAAGAAAAACCTCCTTTTCCCCGTAAGGATACAGTGTCACTGTATTTTTATTCTTGGTTCCGTGTTTGACTTGATTTGTGATTTACCATTTGTGAAAGACTTTAGATATCCTGTCTGGACACCCAGAAGTTGTTTCTGTTTTCCAGAGTCAGCATATGAAATATTATTTATAGCCCACATTTTGCGTTTTAAATATTACCCAGTGGTTTAAGTACTACAAAGGTCAAATTTCAACCCAACTCGTTGGACTTCCAGGCATGGAAACCTAGCAAGCTCTGTTTGCTTCTTTCTCCTGAAATAGTTGTCTCTGCAGACAGAGGTTTGGCATCTGTCTGCCCCCTTACATGTAATATATTACTATGGAACCCCTGGAAACCTGAAATGCCTCCTTAATGGAAAACATGAGACAAATGAGAATCTCTGGATGTCTACATTTGGATGTTTAATATTTCTGTATTCATGAAGTTAAAATTTAGAAGTGAAAACCTGAAATCAGATATTTTAGAAAGAACACAATGTACTTAAGTGACTAGTGAATTCATTTTGAAACTTCAGCTAATATTGAAACCTGTTCTATGGTGTATTTTAAAATATGTTTCTGAATGATCAGATTTTTTTTCTGATCTTCCAAAGTCTGTTCTTTATATGACAGTCCTATATTTTTGCCATGTTAGGTTAAAGCCCAATTGATTATTGCTATCTCAGCTCTCTAGTGGCAAAATACTAGATATAAAACACCCCGAGTCCAGATTGTGATTGCGTACCCACTTCAATGTGCAGTATATTCAGTATATTGTATAGCATGGTTTGGTGACCTGAGAGTAAGCTCTGACAAAGTTGATTACATCTATGACTGAAAATAGCATAAAAAGGTATTTCTAAGGTTATACTCAATTTTTCAAAGGCATAATACTATTTTTATTTTATGACTTTATTAAGTTTTGCTAGTTTAAATTTTATTTATATTCAGAATTCTTTACTTGAGAAAATAATTCAGAATTCCTATACATTTTATTTTAGCGAAAACAATGCACAGATACATAATTACATGTTTTTCTGTTTCCTTCCTCTCCAGTAAGATTTTTACTCAAGGGTACTTGAAATACTAAAATCTATATCTTTCTGATTGATTTATGATTATTATTACTTACATTGTCACAATAAGAGTTAGGGTGGCTACTAAAATAACTTAGGAGAAAAACAAGTTTTAATTTTAATTTTTATGAATGAAAACTTAAATAATGCATATAACTGGGCATAGTGGTGTGTGTCTGTGGTCCCAACTACTCAAGAGACTCAGTTAGGAAGATATCTTGAGCCTATAAGTTTGAGGTCACACTGGGCAATATAGCAAGACTGTCTTTCTTTAAAAAAAAAAAGCATGTTTATAATGTGATATATATATATATATATATATATATATATATATATTTTTTTAGAATACTTGAGAAACAAATTTAAAATTCCTATGAGTCTTATTTTAGAGAAAACCATGCACAGATATATAATTTCATGTTTTCCTGCTTTCTTCCTCTCCAGTAAAATTTTTATTTAGTGTATTTATACATTAAGTAATATATTTTCATTTATAGTATGTATATATATGCACTATTTTGCAAACTTTTAAACTCCTATTATTTGTATTTCATGCCCTATCTTAATTTTATTATCTTAATTTTCTCTTTTGTCAATTATACTACTTTAAACTTGTGTGCATAATCATAAGCTATTTTTGTTCCAATTCTGTGTTCTCAAATTTATTTATGTATATTCAACTATTTTTTATTTCGTTAGTTATTTTTATTTACTCCTTACTTTCCTTATATTTTTGTTCTATATTTTATCTAGGTTCTTTTATTTTAGTAACTTTTATGGCTATGAATTTGATTCTGAGAAATACTTTCAGCATTATTCTCATTTTTATAAAGTTTGTTTTAAAAAATTATTTTCTAAATATCTTATGATTGCAGCATCATTTCTATTTCCTCCAAAAGCTTTTAGGTAAAATGTTCTTATTTTTTAAATGTTAATTTCCATATAGTCCTTTATATTGAAATTTACTTTTTACCTACTTGTCCTGTGTACTACTGCGTTATGTCTACTGATATTTCTTGTATTTAAATATTTTTGTCAATTTTATTGCTATGTTATCTATAAAAGTTGATCACTCTTGTAGGCAAATTTATAAATTTTATTTAAAAAATCTCTTCCTTGCTTATTTCCCCAGACTCTACTTTACTACCTATTCCTCTTGAGATTCCTATTGTATTTTATTGTGCATTTTCTTTGTACATACTTTGACAATCTGTGTGTGTGTGTGTACCCAAGCTAACAGTCGGTTTTATTTCCCTTCTTCTTAAAAAATAAAAATAAAAAACAAGATGTGCAGAACGTGCAGGTTTGTTACATAGGTATACGTGTGTCATGGTAGTTTGCTGCACCTGTTGTCCTGTCCTCTAAGTTCCCTCCCCTGAACCCCTACCTCTCAACAGACCCTGGTGTGTGTTGTTCCCCTCTCTGTGTCCATGCATTCTCATTGTTCAATTCACACTTATGACTGAGAACATGAAGTGTTTGGTTTTCTGTTCCTGTGTTAGTTTGCTGAGGATGATGGCTTCCAGCTTCATCCATGTCCCTGCAAGGGACATGATGATCTCATTCCTTTTTTTGGCAGAATAGTATTTCATGGTGTATATGTACCACATTTTCTTTATTCTGTCTATTACTAATGAGCATTTCGGTTGGTTCTATGTCTTTGCTATTGTAAATCGTGCTGCAGTAAACATATGTGTGCATGTATCTTTATAACAGAATGATTTATATTCCTTTGGGTATATACCCAATAATAGGATTGCTGGGTCAAATGGTATTTCTGGTTCTAGATCCTTGAGGAATCTCCATACTGTCTTTCACAATGGTTGAACTACTTTACACTTCCACCAACAGTGTAAAAGGATTTGTATTCCTCCACAGCCTTGCCAGCATCTATTATTTACTGACTTTGTTTAAAATTATACTTTAAGTTCTGAGGTACAGATGCAGATCTTGTAGGATTGTTAAATATGTATACCAGGCCATGGTGGTTTTCTGCCTCCATCCCCCCATCACCTACCTTTGGTAGTTCTCCTAATGTTATCCCTCCTTAATTTCCCCACCCACTTCTATCCTTCCCCTAGCCCACCACCCCCAACAGATCCCAGTGTGTAATATTCCCCTCCCTGTGTCCATGTGTTCTAATTGTTCAGCACCCACTTATGAGTGAGAACATGTGGTGTTTGGTTTTCTGTTCTTGTGTCAATTTGCTGAGAATGATGGTTTCCAGATTCATCCATACCCCTACAAAGGACATGAACTCATCTGAACTCATCATTTTTTATGGCTGCATAGTTTTCCATGGTGTAAATGTGCCACATTTTCTTTATCCAGTCTATCCTTGATGGGCAATTAGGTTGGTTCCAAGTCTTTGTTATTGTGAACAGTGCCACAGTGAACATACGTGTGCATGTGTCTTTATAATAGAACGATTTGTACTCCTTTGGGTGTATATCCAGTAATAGAATTGCTGGGTCAAGTGGTATTTCTATTTCTAGATACTTGAGGAATCGCCACATGGTCTTTCACAATGGTTGCACTAATTTACACTTCCACCAACAATGTAAAAGTGTTTGTTTCTCCACATCCTCTCCAGCATCTGTCTCCTGATTTTATAATGATCACCATTCTAACTGACATGAGATGGTATCTCAATGTGGTTTTGATTTGCATTTCTTTAATGACCAGTGATGATGAGCATTTTTTCATGTTTGTTGGCCGCATAAATGTCTTCTTTTGAAAAGTGCCTGTTCATATCCTTTGCCCACTTTTTAGATGGGATTATTTGTTTCTTTCTTGTAAATCTGTTTCAGTTCTTTGTAGATTTTGGATATTAGCTTGTTGTCAGATGCGTAGCTTGCAAATTTTTTTTCCCATTCTGTAGGTTGTGGTTCACTCTAATGATTGTTTCATTTGCTGTACAGAAGCTCTTAAGTTTAATTAGCTCCCGTTTGTCTATTTTGGGTTTTGTTGCTATTGCTTTTGGCGTTTTAGTCATGAAGTCCTTGCATGTGCCTATGTCCTGAATGGTATTGCCTAGGTTTTATTCTAGGGTTTTCATGGAATTAGGTCTTATGTTTACATCTTTAATCTCTCTTGAGTTAATTTTTATTTAAGGTATAAGTAGGTGGTCCAGTTTCAGCTTTCCGCACATGGGTAGCCAGTTTTCCCAACACCATTTATTATTGCTTGTTTTTCCCCATTGCTTGTTTTTGGTAGGTTTGTCAAAGGTCAGACCGTTGTCGATGTGTGACATTACTTCTAATGACCTACAAAGAGACTTAGACTTCCACACAATAATAGTGGGAGACTTTAACACTCCACTGTCAAAATTAGACAGATCAATGAGACAGAAAATCAACAAGGATATCCAGGACTTGAACTCAGATCTGTACCAAGAGGACCTAATAGACATCTGCAGAACTCTCCACCCCAAATCCACAGAATATACATTCTTCTCAGCACCACATTTCACTTACTCTAAAATTGACCACATAATTGGAAGTAAATCACTCCTCAGCAAATGCAAAAGAAGGGAAATCATAACAACCAGTGTCTCAGACGACAGTGCAATCAAATTAGAACTCAGGATTAAGAAACTCACTCAAAACCACACAACTACATGGAAACTGAACAACGTGCTTTTGAATGACTACTGGATAAATAATGAAATGAAGGCAGAAATAAAGATGTTCTTCGAAACCAATGAGAACGAATACACAATGCACCAGAATCTCTGGGAAACATTTAAAGCAGTGTCTAGAGGGAAATTTCCAGCAATAAATACCCACCTGAGAAGCAAGGAAAGATCTAAAATCAACACCCTATTTTCACAATTAAAAGAACTAGAGGAGCAAGATCAAACAAATTTAAAAGCTAGCAGAAGACAAGAAATAACTAAGATCAGAGCAGAACTTGAAAGAGATAAAGACACACACTAGCCAGATTAATAAAAAAGAAAAGAGAGAAGAATCAAATAGATGCAATCAAAAATGATAAATGAGCTATCACCACTGATTCCACAGAAATACAAACTACCATCAGAGATTACTACAAACAACTTTATGCACATAAACCAGTAAATGTAGAAGAAATGGATAAATTCCTGGACACTTACACCCTCCCAAGACTAAACTACGAATAAGTTGAATCCCTGAATAGACCAATAACAAGGTCTGAAGTTGAGGCAGCAATTAATAGCCTACCAACCAAAATTGTCCAGGTCCAGATGGGTTCACAGCTGAATTCTACCAGATGTACAAAGAGGAGCTGGTACCATTTCTTCTGAAATGATTCCAAACAATACAAAAGGAGGGAATCCTTTCTAACTCATTTTATGAGACGAACATCATCCTGATACCAAAACCTGGCAGAGACATAGCTGAAAAAGAACATTTCAGGCCGATATCCATGATGAACATCAATGCAAAAATCTTCAGTAAAATACTGGCAAACCAAATGCAACAGCACATCAAAAAGCTTATTCATCATGATCAAGTAGACTTCATCCGGGGATGCAACGCTAGTTCAACATATGCAAATCTATAAATGCAATCCATCACATAAACAGAACCAAAGACAAAAACCACATGATCATCTCAGTAGATGCAGAGAAGGCCTTTGACAAAATTCAACAGCTCTTTATGCTAAAAACTCTCAATAAACTAGGTATCGATGAAATATATCTCAAACTAATAAAAGCTATTTATTACAAACCCACAGCCAACATCATACTGAATGGGCAAAAACTGGAATCATTCCTTTTGAAAACTGGCACTAGACAAGGGTGCCATCTCTCATCATACCTATTCAATATAATATTGGAAGTTCTAGCCAGAGCAATCAGGCAAGCAAAAGAAATAAAGGGTATTCAGTTAGGAAAAGAGGCAGTCAAATTGTCTGTATTTGCAGACAACATGATTGTATATTTAGAAGATCATGTCGTCTTAGCCCAAAATCTCCTTAAGATGATAAGTAACTTCAGCAAAGTCTCAGGATACAAAATCAATGTGCAAAAATCACAAACATTCCTATACACTAATAACAGACAGAGAGTCAAATCATGAATGAACTGCCATTCACAATTGCTACAAAGAGAATAAAATACCTAGGAATACAACTAACAACGGATATGAAGGACCTCTTCAAGGAGAACTACAAACCACTGTTTCCTGACATTTTAATAATCGTCATTCTGACTGCTGTGAGATGGTATCTCATTTTGGTTTTAATTTACATTTCTCTACTGAATAATGATGTTGAACTTTTTTTTCATGTGTTTGTTGACTGTATAAATGTCTTCTTTTGAGAAATGTCTGTTCATAGAATTTGCTTACTTTTTGCTGGAGTTGTTTTTTTCTTACAAATTTAAGTTCTTTGTAAATTCTGGATATTAGATCTGTGTCAGATGGGTAAATTGCAAAAATTTCTCCTATTCTGTGATTGCCTGTTTGCTCTGATGATAATTTCTTTTGCTGTGCAAAAGCTCCTTAGTTTAATTAGATCCCATTTGTCAATTTTGGCTTTTGCTGCTATTGCTTTTGGTGTTTTTGCCATGAAGTCTTTGCCCATGCTTATGTCCTGAATGGTGTTGCCTGGGTTTTCTTCTAGGGTTTTTACAATGAAGTCTCTAATCCATCTTGAGTTAATGTTCATCTAAGGTGTAAGGAAGGGGTCTAGTTTTGGTTTTCTGCATATAGCTGCCAGTTTTCCCAGTACCATTTATTGAATAGGAGATCCTTTTCCCATTGATACTTTTGTCGAAGGTGAGATGGTTGTTTGCTATGGGGCTGTGTGTGTGTAGGGGGGGGTGCATGCACACACATGCGCCCAAGCTAAGAGGCTAAGAGTCCTTGTCTTTTGTTAAGATACATATATTGAGATGTGCTGTTGACAGGCTGGAGTGCAAGGTGGTGCTCTCTTGGCTCACTGTAACCTCAGTTCAAGCAGTTCTCCTGCCTCAGCCTCCTGAGGTAGCTGGGATTACAGGTGCCCCCACCACACCCAGCTTGTTTTTGTATTTTTAGTACAGACAGGGTTTCACCTTGTTGGCCAGGCTGATCTGGAACTCCTGACCTCAAGTGATCCAACTGCCTTGGCTTCCCCAAGTGTTGGGATTACAGGTGAGGGCTACTGCACCCAGCCTTGATTAAGAGTTTTAAATCATTTGTATATATTGTAGTGATGGATTTAGTGATTTTTACTTTTATCAACTCATTCACTATTTTTGTACTCCCATTTTGTTCTCTGTATTTTGTATATTTTGTCTCATGAACTTGTTTCTTTCTCTTTTAAAATTTTCCAATAGTAATGCAGGATAAATTAATTTTTTTTACATTCTTTGTTAACCATACAGTCTTGAAAAATGTATTGAACTAACCTTTTATTTAATAAATAATTCTTATTTCACTTATCTGACGATTTTATCATCCTTGTATTGATCATCTGTGTTTCCTGTTCTTGTTAATATAGTCTTGCATTTAAAATAGTTTTTAATCAAATTATTAAGTGTTGCAACTTATGCATTTCTTTACAGTTTTTTTAACATTTATATAATTTTGACATTATAGATATAGCAACTATTTAGTTTTAATTCCACATTTCAGTAATTTTAATGGTCATTAAAATTTTTAAAGTTTTATTTTTAAATGATATATAGTTGTACATATTTATGGAACTATAAATGGATGTTTTGACTCATATGGAGGAGTTTTAAATTGTCAATACATATTTGAGAAATATTTTCAGCTTGGGGCCAAAGGTAGAATATTTCCTGAGTCCTTACGTATCTGATAGTGATTCTCTTTTTCTTCATAAATAGAACAAACAAGATTTCAGGATAAAAGAAAAAAAATTCTTGGATCATAATGTTTCCACTCAAAATTCTATAGGCATTGATGTATCAATTTCATTTTTAATGTAATAAAGAATAAATATGAATCAGTCATAAGAGTTTTTTAAATAGCATTTTATATTTTTCTGGGCAATATTTCTTATTTTCCTTGAAATAAAAATTTTAAGAATCATTAGATTAAAAATGGAACACTGAGTAGCCTATAAACTCTAATACTATGGTAAGAAATCAAATTATTCTCATGCAATTTTGCGGAATTTTACACTAAAAAAGACAAGTCAAAAAGGAGGAAAATATATAGAGTAGAATTGTGTATAGTCAGATAACCTTTACTGAACAAATAAAACTGTATTAATTAGATTAAGAAGAGTGATGCATGGTGAGAAGAAAGAAGCATATAATGAGACTTTTCTTTATTTATTTGTGCAATCTTGAGTACAATAGTTATTGAATCCTATGTTCTAGGGTGTATGCCATGTGCTGAGTATATGTGCTTTTTCTTGGGAAGTTAATAGAGGGAGAAACACCTAGAACACCTTAAATAAGTGTAAAAAAGTAAAGTCTTGTCAGTAGGATAATAAAAGCCTGTCAAGGTTGTTATTAGATAAAGAGGAGAGACCGTGGCCGGTTCTGAAACAGCAGGTCATAGGTCTCAGGGAAACTAGGAAATATGTCTGATTTTTATGTAGTAGTTTTATTCCTTAAGAGAAACGTTGCTTCCCATGAAGCCCAACAATTAAAAAATGAAACTAGGAATTTAAAAAGCTGATTTAATTAATACAATACCCTGGTCAAGAGAGTGGGTGACACAAGTGTAGAGAACATATTTTCTTTTTTTATTGCAAACAAATTGTACCCAAATTTGAAAACGCACAGAGGGCAGAGGAAGGACTAGTGTTTGCCATATGAAACCACAAATAAAATATTTGAAATGTTCAAAGTTTGTTTTGCAATAAATTTTGGCTATATTTGTTTTTTTATTGTAAAATTTGCCAATTATAAAACAACATTCATTGGAACTATTGGTGGAAAGAGAAAGTGTTTCAGTTAAATGTTCATCAGTGAAAAAGAGGTCAAATAAATGTGAACTGGATAAGCTCACATAAATAAAAAAGTGGGGCACTGATTGACATAGTCTATCCTCTGAAGCAAAGCATAAACAAAAGTATATACATTATGGCGCAATAATTGAAAATTGGAATTATTCTTTATGTTTTCATAAACATGCTCAATTTACTAGCTCAAAATTAAACCACATGTGATTATCTATTCCTTCACTTCATCTTCCCCACTCCAACTCTTCCCCACTGACCCTATAAATGCAGGTCAGCGATTCAGTGCTTCCATGTATCACCTCTTCCATCCTGGCTGTGCATTCGCAGTACATGGGAAGCTTTGAAAACATTTTGAAGCTGGCTTCCTTACCTACTTTGATTAAAATAATATTTTATATATATATATATATATATATATATATATATATATATATATAGTGATTTAGCAGAGCAGTTCTGGGAGCCCACAATGGTATTAAAAAACAACTCTTCCTATGAGGCTGTACTATATAGGCACTGACCTACTGACCTACTGAGAATCACTAACACTTAAGAAATCAGAAAATCAAATTTCTCCTAGAAGAAAAAAGAATGATCATATTATATGATTTTATTATTATTCATTTTAGCATCTGGATATTACTACTATTATACTAGCAGTACTATGCTATTAAAACTTATTTTATACTTAAGGTTAGAGACCATGAGAGAATACTAAGTTAGATTACAGTATTTTCTGCTTTTATTTTTCTTCAAGGTACTTATATTTATCAGGAGATAAATGTGATAAAAACCCTTTTATACTGTATATATTATATATGCATTAAAGTAGCATGCATAAAGTGGCAATGTAATATAGCCATTAACCCAGTTTAAAATGGTAGAAGTGAGGTCAAATGAATGCTACAAAAATGAAAGTGGGTATTTGAGGTAAACTTTATATATAATTTTCTAAGCATATGACGAAGAAGCTGGGAAGAGGGCGAGGACCAGTATTCCCAATGGGAGAGAGCAGCACAAGTGTTTTACCCATTTTATTGAGGAGGAAATGGAGGCTTAGAATAATTTGATGGCTTACCAAAGACTGTTATTTGGTGTCAGAGTTAAGACAACTCCCGTCTTTTTAAAACATGTTTGATTCAGTGGCCTTTTCAATAAATGGTGGCACCATAGGACTGGAAACCTTCCAGGTGTCAAAACTCTTTTCCCATCTTACCAACATTTCTAGCCTTCTGAAAATATATATTTTTTAGGAAATACAGTAAAAATAGGTGGCATTTCACTGGAATATATTGTTCTTGTTAAGATGACCAATTTAAAAAGTAAATTAATGATTAATACTATTGCTATTTCTATAAAATAGAAGCTTACATAGGAAAGTAACTTGCAATTGGGAAGCTGCAGCTTATTTTATGTTGCTTAAGATCACACTTACACCAGAGTACCTATACTTAAAATCTTCATATAGACAAACAGCTTTTTAAATGACCTTTTCTGCATAAACATTTTTTCTATTTATAAATAAATGTTTGAAATATTATTTGATCTCCTGTACAAACTTTAGGAGAAATTGGTCCACAACTGATTTTAGTGCAAGATTCTACAACGCATTTATTTATAACTAATATTTTGAATTTATTTTTTGACTTAGAGAAATGTGTCCAGTGTTTTATTATTCTTTGCAAAAATAAAGGTATTCCCTTGCTTTAAATAATCAAGAGAATTATGAAATTATTACTATGCCATAACTAGTTGTAAAATATTTAAAATGAAATCTACATTCTCTGGATTGATGGATATGTTGTGAAGAATGATTTGAAGCTATATTTTGATGGCATTTTGGTTTAAAGCTCAGATTCATCACTCTCTATGTG
Organism: Cacajao melanocephalus; assembly: GCA_963573385.1. Classification (NCBI taxonomy): domain Eukaryota; kingdom Metazoa; phylum Chordata; class Mammalia; order Primates; family Pitheciidae; genus Cacajao; species Cacajao melanocephalus. The sequence continues at coordinate 6,808 of CAUYLG010049462.1, read as the reverse complement.
AACCTGAATGAACATTTAAAACTTTCATATCTATTTCTTCACCCTTAAATAATAATTATATGTGGTTATTTTGAGGATTTAAATCTATGGCCAACACATATTAAACATTTAAGAAAGATCAGTCATAGAAAGCCATATTTCTCTTTTATTTTCTGAGCCTCTAGAGAAAGATTCTGGCATTGGTTTCTGTGATAACTTGTGGCTTATGAAAGGAAGAGACACAGCAACAACTTTCTCTGTGATCCACCAAATTGATATTAATAATCAACTGGCAACTATTTCTGGTTTGCATTATGAAAATACTACTAATGCACCATATTTTGAAGGTCTGCCTGCTCTGGGCATAATGTTATGGCTAAAATTGTAAGTTATGGTTAAGTTCAAAGACATATTTAATGCAATGCTAAAAATGATTTAACACATCATTTCATAAAAATCATGGAAAACATTTATTAAAAGTATTGATCTATTTTATAGGATAATAACTATATATAAATTACTAGAGAATTTTAAGCATAATTACAAATAGCAAAACACATTTACAAAACTACATAGTGGGGTTCTGATATAAATTTATAACTCTTCCTCTATTGAAATTGGTAAAACCTGTTTTAATATAGTGGTGAGTTTTGTTTTGATTTTCAAATAATAGCAACTTCTTCTTTTCTCAGTTTGGGTGATCCTATGTTACATGTCTCACACTATATTTCCTCTTGTCTGGGCTGTACTGAAGTATCTTTTTTTTTTCGCATTTTTTCCCCATGCTTTGTTGAGTGATAATTGGCCAATAGAAGTTGTATATACTTAAGGTGTACAACTTAATGTTTTGTTATATGTAAATGTTGTGAAATAATCACCACAGGCCAGGAACGGTGGCTCATGCCTGTAATCCCAGCACTTTGGGAGGCTGCGGAGGGTGGATCATGAGGGCAGGAGTTTGAGACCAGCCTGGCTAACATACTGAAACACCATCTCTACTAAAAATAGAAAAAAATTAGCTGGGTGTAGTGGCGGGTGCTTATAATCCCAGCTACTTGGGAGGCTGAGGCAGGAGAATTGCTTGAACCTGGAAGGCAGAGATTGTAGTGAGCCGAGATGGCACCATTGCACTCCAGCCTGGGCCACAGGGAAAGAATATGTCTCAATAATAATAATCATCATCATCATCACCACAATCAAGCTAATTAACATATCTATCAGGAGTAAGGCAGTATCTCATTGTGATTTTAATTTACATTTCCCTGATAATTAGTGGTGCTGGGCATTTTTTACATGTTTTTGGCCATTTGTATATCTTCTTTTGAGAATTGTTTATGTCTTTTTCCCACTTTCGATGGGATCATGTTTTTTCTTGCTGATTTGTTTGAGTTCCTTGTAGATTCTGGATATTAGTCCTTTGTTGGATGCATAGTTTGTAAATACTTTTTCCAACTCTGTGGGTTGTCTGTTTAATCTGCTGATTATTTGTTTTGCTGTGCAGAAGCTTTTTAATTTAATTAGGTACTATTTATATTTGTTTTTGTTGCATAAACTTTGCCCAAGCCAGTGTCTACAAGGGTTTTTCTGATCTTATCTTCAAGAATTTTTATGGTTTTAGTTCTTAGATTTAAGTCTTTGATCCATTTTGAGTTGATTTTCGTATAAGATGATAAATGAGGATCCCGCTTCATTCTTCCACATGTGGCTTGCCAATTATGCCAGTACCATTTGTTGAATAGGGTCTGTGAACCTATTCAACAAATGGTACTGGCAAAACAGTACAGACAAAACAAAGTGGAGAAAGGATACCCTATTCAACAAATGGTACTGGCATAATTCACAAACCAAACAAATATTTGACTTTATTTCTGGGTGATCCATTCTGTTTCACTGTTCTATGTGCCTATTTTTATATTGGTACCATGCTGTTTTTGTAACTCTAGCCTTATAGTATAGTTTGGAGTCGGGTCATATGATGCCTGCAGATTTGTTCTTTTTGCTTAGTTTTGCTTTGGCTATGCAGGCTCTTTTTTAAAATTATTATTCCATATGAATTTTTGGATTTTTTTTTGTAGTTCTGTGAAGAATGATGATACTTACTTTGATGGGGATTGCATTGAATTTACAGATTGCTTTTGGCAGTATGGCCATTTTCACTATGTTGATTCTACCCATCCATAAGCATAGAATGTGTTTCCATTTGCTTGTGTCATCAATGATTTCTTTCAGCTCTATGTTTTGTAGTTTTCCTTGCAGATATCTTTTATCTTCTTGGTTAGGTATATTCCTGTTTGTTTTGTTTGTTTGTTTGTTTTTGTAACTGTTGTAACAGGGGTTGAGTTGATTCTCAGCTTGGTTGCTGCTGGCATACAGCTATTTGTATACATTGATTTTGTATCCTAAAACTTTACCAAGTTCATTTATCAAGTTTAGGATCTTTTTTGGATGAGTATTTAGGGCTGTCTGGGTATACTGTCATATCATTGGAGAACAAATGATGAGAACAAAGATACAACATACCAGAATCTCTGGGACACAGCTAAGGCAGTGTTAGGAAGGAAGTTTATAGTGCTAAATAACCACATCAAACTTTATAAAGATATCATATTAGTAACCTAACAACACACCTGAATAAAGCTAGCAGAAGACAAGAGATAACCAAAATCAGAACTGAACTGAAGGAAATTGAGCCACTCAAAGACATACAAAAGATAAATGAATTCAGGGCTTTTTTTATTTTTTGAAAGAATAAGACTTATAAATCATTAGTTAGATTAATTTTTTAAAAGAGGGCATCTGAATGAAAACAATCAGAAATGACAAAAGAGACATTACCACAGACCCCACATAAATACAAAAACAAATCTATAAACAGTTCAACAAGAAAATCTAAGTATGTGAGGAGCACACCAATTTATAAATTGACTTCTTATGTCTACTATAAATACCTCTGTGCACAGAAACTAGAAAACCTAGAAGCAATGGGTAAGTTCCTGGAAACGTACAACCTCCCAATATTAAACAAGGAAGAAATTGAATCCCTGAAGAGACCAAAAAAGTGAGTTCTAAGACTGAATCAATAATAAAAAATCTATAAAGAAGAAAAATCCCAAGACCACATCAATACACAGACAAATTCTACCAGATGTACAGTGAAGAGCCAGTACCATTCTGACTGAAACTATTCCAAAAAATTAAGAAAGTTGGACTGTTCCACAATTTATTCTATGAAACCAGCATTATTCTAATATCAAGTAGACTTTATCCTTGGGATGCAAGTTTGATTCAACATCTACATGTGAATCACCACATAAACAGAACTAAAAACAAAAATCACATGATCATTCCAGTAGATGCATAAAATGCTTCCAATAAAGTCCAACATCCCTTCATGTGAGAAACTCTCAAGAAGCTAGGCACTGAAGAAACATATATCAGAGGCGGGGCATGGTGGCTCACACCTGTAATCCCAGCACTTTGGGAGGCCAAGATGGGTGGATCATAAGGTCAGGAGTTCAAGACCAGCCTGGACAACATGGTGAAGCTCTGTCTCTACTAAAAATACAAAAATTAGCTGGGCATGGTGGCACATGCTTGTAATCCCAGCTACTCAGGAGGCTGAGGCAGGAGAATTGCTTGAACAGGAACCCGACAGGCAGAGGTTGCAGTGAGCCAAGATTGCGCCACTGCGCTCTAGCCTGGGCTACAAAGCAGACTCTGTCTCAAAAAAAGAAAGAAAGAAAGAAAAACATACATCAAAATAATGAGTCATTAAGAGTCATCTATGACAAACCCACAGCCAACATTATTGAATGGTCAAAAGCTAGAAGCATTTCCCCTGAGACCTAGAGCAAGACAATGATGCCCACCCCGACTACTACTATTTAACATAGTAGTGGCAGTCCTACCCAGAGCAATCAGACAAGAGAAAGAAATAAAAAGCATCCAAATAGAGAGGGAGTCAAACTATCTCTGTTTGCTAACAATGTCATTTCATATCTAGAAAACCCCATAGTCTCTGCCCAAAAGTTCTTAGATCCCACTTACACACACACACGCGCACACGCACACACACACACACAAACACACACACACAAACCTGCAAACTTTCAGGATACAAAAACCGATGTACAAAACTTAGTAACATTTCTATACACCAACGACATCCAAGCTGAGAGCCAAATCAAGCTGAATGCAATTCCATTCACAGTAGGCACACAAAGATCAAAATACGTAGGAATGCAGCTCAGCAGGAGGATAAAAGATCTATAAAATGAGAATTATAAAAAAATTCTCTAAGAAATCAGAGATGACACCAAGAAATGGAGACAATTTCATGCTTGTGGATAGAAAAAAAATCATTAAAATGGCCATGCTTCCCAGAGCAATATACAGATTCAATAATATTTGTATCAAATTGCCAATGGCAGTGTTCACAAAATTAGAACAAATAATTTTAAAGTTGATATGGAACCAAAAAAGAGCACAAATAGCCAACACAATCCTAGGCAAAAAGCACAAAAGTGAAGGTACCTCATCACCTGACTTTAAACAATACTACAATCTGACAGTAATGAAAACAGCATGGTACTGGTATAAAAACAGACACATAGACTAATGGAACAGAATAGTGTCCAGAATAAAAGCTGTACACCTAAAACTCTCTGATATTCAACAAAGTCAATAAAAACAAGCTGTGGGGAAATAGCTCCCTATTTAATAAAGGGAGCTAGAATTTCTTGCTAGCCATATGCAGAAAATTGAAACTATTCCCCTACATTTCATCATATACAAAAATCAACTCAAGATGAATGAAAGACTTAACTGTAAATCCTAAAACTATAAAAACTCTGAAAGGTAAACTAGGAGATACCACTCTGGACAAAGGCCCTGGCAAAGATTACATAATGGAGATAGTAGTAATAAAAATGGGCAAATGGGACCTAATTAAAAAAGAGTTTCTGCATAGAAAAAGAAACCATCAACAGAGTAAACAGACAGCCAAGAGAATGGGAGAAAATATTTGAAAACTATGCATCTGACAAAAGTCTAATATCCAGAATCTATAAGAAACTTAAACAAATAACAAGCAAAAAAATGAACAGCCTCATTCAAAAGTGGGCAAAGGATATAAACAGCTTCAAAAGAAGACATACATACATCAATAAGAATACGAAAAATGCTCAACATCACTAATTATTTTAAAAATGCAAATCAAAACCACAATAAAAATATAATCAATAAGAATATGAAAAACGCTCAACATCATTAGTCATTTAAAAATGTGATTTGGGGATGGATGCAGCAAACCACCATGGCATGTGTATACCTATGTAACAATCCTGCACGATCTGCACATGTACCCCAGAACTTAAAGTACAATAAAAAAAAGCAAATCAAAACCACAGTGACATACCATCTCATGCCAGTCAGAATGGTTATTATTAAATAGTCAAACAATAACAGATGCTGGCGAGGTTGTGGAGAAAAGGGACAGGTCATACACTGCTGGTAAGAAGGTAAATTAGATTAACCATTGTGAAAGCAGTATGGTGATTTCTGAAAGAAGTTAACTCACTCTATTAAACCCAGCAGTCCCATTATTGGATATATACCCAAAGAAATATAAATTGTTCCTCCATAAAGACACATACATATGTATGTTCATCACAGCACTATTCACAATAGCAAAAACATGGAATCAACCTAAATGTTCATCAATGGTAGACTGGAAAAAGAAAACATAGTACTTATATGCCATGAAATACTATGCAGTCATAAAAAAAAGAATGAGATCATGACCTTTGCAGCAACATAGAGGGAGTTAGAGGCCATTATGTTTAGCAAATGAACAGAGGAACAGAAAGCCAAATACTGCATATTCTCACTTAGAAGTGAGAGCTAGTTTTTGTCCAGTTTGTCAAAGATGAGATGGTTGTAGATATATGGCATTGCCTCTGAGGCCTCTGTTCTGTTCTATTGGTCTACATCAAAAGGATTCCCTGTTTAATAAATGGTGTTGGGAAACCTGGCTAGTCACGTGCAGAAAGCAGAAACTGGACCCCTTCCTGACACATTACACTAAAATTAACTCCATATGGATTAAAGACTTAAACGTAAGACCTAACACCATAAACACCCTAGAAGAAAACCTAGGCAAAACCATTCAGGACACAGGCATAGGCAAGGACTTCCTCACTAAACAAAAGCCAAAATAGACAAATGGGACCTAACTAAACTCCAGAGCTTCTGTACAGCAAAAGGAACAATCATTAGAGTGAATCAGCAACCAACAGAATGGGAAAAAATTTTTGCAATCTACCCATCTAACAAAGGGCTAATATCCAGAATCTACAAAGAACTAAAACAGATTTAAAAGAAAAAAACAAACTCATCCCAAAGTGGTAGAAGGATATGAACACTTTTCAAAAGGAGACATATATGAGGCCAACAAACATATGAAAAGATGCTCATCATCACTGGTCATTAGAGAAATGCAAATCAAAACCACATTGAGATACCACCTCATGCCAGTTAGAATGGCCATCATTAAAAAATCTGGAGACAACAGATGCTGGAGAGGATGTGGAGAAATAGGGACACTTTTACACTGTTGGTGGGAGTGTAAACTAGTTCAACCATTGTGGAAGACAGTGTGGTGATTCCTCAAGGACCTAGAAATAGATATTCCATTTGACCCAGCAATCCCATTACTGGGTATATACCCAAAGGATTATAAATCATTCTATTATAAAGACACATGCACATGTATGTTCATTGTGGCACTATTTACAATAGCAAAGACCTGGAACCAACCCAAATGCCCATC
>CAUYLG010049461.1:0-32752 GCA_963573385.1 Cacajao melanocephalus | reverse complement strand
GTGTTCTCAGCCTTTTTGCACTGGTTTCTTCCCATTTTTGTGGATTTATCCACCTGTCGTCTTTGTAATTGCCGACTTTCAGATTGGGTCTGAGTGAATGTCCGGCTTGTTGGTGATGAAGTTTTTTCTGTTTCTTAGTTTTCCTTCAGCGGATGCCCTTTCCCCACAGAGCTAGGCCTTACCAGGTTCAGCTGTGCTTACCGTGAAACTCTCAGTCCTCAGCGCTTCCAATTGCTGTTCTCCTTGTGGGGACGGGACCAGCCGAGCCCGACTCAAAGGGCACCCAGTCCCGTAGCGTCGCGCCGCGCCGGGGCACTGGCAAAACAGCTGCGCCATCCAAAAGAGTCGTGCTGGTGACCCGTGTGGCTCCTCCGCTGGGTAGCTCTCAGTTTGTGGGCAACAGAAATTTGTCTGAAATTGCGGTGTCCACTTGCTCTCTGTGCTTTCACTGGGAGCTACAATCCTGGGCTGTTGCTAATCGACCATCTTGGATCTTTCTCCACCCAGTGATGAAGTTTTTTCTGTTTCTTAGTTTTCCTTTGGCGGACGCCCCTTCCCCACAGAGCTGGACGTTCCCGGTTGGGCTGTGCTTGCTCTGAAACTCTCAGTCCTCAGCGTTTCTAATTGCTGTTCTCTTCGTGGGGATGGGACCAGCTGAGCCTGACTCAAAGGACACCCCATCCCGTATACTCTGCACCGAGAAGTGCTGTGCCAGGGTGCCAGCAAAACAGCTGCGCCGGCCAAAAAAGTCACACTGGTGACCCGTGTGGCTCCTCCGCTGGGAATCTCCCAGTCTGTGGGCAACAAAAATTCATCTGAAAGTGCGGCATCCACTCGTTCTCTGCGCTTTCACTGGGAGCTACAATCCTGAGCTGCTGCTAATCGGCCATCTTGGATCTCTCTCTCTTTCTTTTTTTTTTCTTAAACCCAAAGCCTAGTGAGTCAAATGAAAGATCTCATTTTTAAATTTACATGTCTTTAACTCTGGATGAAGGGCATTTTTCATATGCTCACTGGATATTTGTATTTGACTATTTTGTACAAAACACATCTGGGATATATTCAAACTCATTATATCTGTGACATGAGCAGTTTAGGATCAATTCATTTTTGAAAAGTTTATTTGCACAGACAATATGTTTAGTATTTATTGACTTTAATAGTAACTCAATTTTCATTTGCTGTTGTTTTGTTTAGGAATTATTTAGAACTTGTTGCAAAGTCTATTCAAGATTGGATCACAAAAGAAGAAGCTATATATCAGGAAGCTAAAATGAATGAGGAAATTATTAGGACCAGGGCTGAGCTGGAATTGAAATCTTCTGCTAGTACCAAAATGGCTTCTGCTAGCAAAATTTTTTCCCTTAAAAAATCTATAAGTAAGTAACCAGTTTAACTTATACGTAGAATAAAATTCAAGTACATTCATCTATCTCTCAATTTAATCAAGACTGTGACTATTTCAACATTAAAAATAATTACCCAAAAAATTTCCTGTGACTCTTCACTTTAGTAAATAGAGTAGCTGCATTCCAAATATGGGACTGTACCTAAGTGAAAGGATAGAATATTTGTTTATATTGACCCCATTTCCTGTCAAATCTGGAATATTCCATCTGTTGTCCAGATCGAATGTTACAGGTTAGAGAAATTCCAAATGTCTTTATTGGTAGGGTTGGTAAATTAAGCTATCTAAGATTTGTTGACAATATATGAGGTAAATTTGGAGTTAGTAGGTATCTATTTGAATAATTATAGATTCCAAAGTGAGATTAAAACAAGATCTTTCTTAGAACAGCAAACAGAAGGGTCCCAAGACTTAACTGGGAGTAGGAATCTAAAGGTAATGGGGAAAGAGATTTTTGGGGCCCTGTGGCAGGGACTTGACAATATTTGATCAATCAATTCCTTCATTATTGATGATGTTGTGGTGGTTATGTTGTGCTATTGTGGCCTTGAGGCTGTGGAGAGGAGGGGAAGATGGTGACAAAGAGAGTAAAATAGACATTTAAAAAGATACTTGATCAAGAAAAAAAGTGAAACAATGAGGCAATTCATCTAGAAAATAATACTATTTCATTAAGTTTGTCCAAAGGAAATGGACTCCTTGTTAATAATATTCATTATTTATGGTAGCCAAAGTAAGAGGGATTTCTCATAAAGAAACAATGCTGCATAATTTCCAAAATTTTAGCAACCTCTGTCAGTTACCAAAGGAGTTTATACATGTCATGATTCTAAAGTAAACCTTATAAAACCAAGTTTATGATGAACCATTTACCATATCGACCAAAATGGTTGCTTAATCCATCAGTTCTGGGTCCTGATGGGGATGTAGAAGGAGAGCATTAAGTACCTAATAAAAAAAAATGAAGAAAAAGAAAAATAGATGGGACTATATTTAAAAAAAAAATAGGTAGGGCTGCTGTCTAACACTCATGTCCAGGGCCACACCTGCCTATTAGAAAAAAATGTGAATTTACTGCCTTTTCTTTATAATGCTACTGAAAAGACCAAAAGCCTGTGAAAATCTAGATAATGGTTAATTTAGGTTTGAATGCACCTGGTAGGTATTGCACTCAGTTTCAGGTCTCTCAAGTCAGGAAAAATATAAGCCTTCAAAACAGAATGACTACAATGACAAGGGAAGGGCTTCAATATGGATGGACACATTGGATTTGTTCTGTGTAGTCTTAAGGTGGTAAACTAGGATTATTAGGTGAAAGCTTTAGGGAGAGAGATTGCAGTTCAATAAAAGCTGCAATGTATCAACACACTGAGAATGGAATGCACTGTCCCCAGAAACTGAGTTCCCTATCACTGATGTGGCTCAGTCCCACTTCAGATGTTCATTCTGGAAATGGCAAGAGAAAAATCAGAGGTAAATAAATGTAAAGTTGAACCTGATAGCCTTTGAGGTCTCGTCTAACCCAGAGATTTAGTCCTTCTATGATGTCTTCTTTAAGAGTTACTAAGAAGTTTAATTTTGTCTGGTTATAGGTAACAAAGGAATCAGCAAAACAGACATATCAGATCAAGAAAAAGAAAAAGAGAAGGAAAAGATTCCTTTCATTTTAGAAGGCTCTCTCAAGGTAATCCAGCTTACATAAAGTTTAAAAACAGGCAAAACTGCACTAAAGTATTACAGAACAGGATAGCGGTTGCCTTTGGGGCAGTGGGAGTGGATAGTGATTGGGAAAAAACATAAGGATGGCTTCCTGGAAGCTGGAGACCATCTCTTTCTTGACCTGCTGGCATTTGGAGGAGTGTTTGATTTGTGCTATTTGTGTGCTTTTTCTGTGTATGTTATAGCTTACTTTTTAAAAGTTTTTTTTTTAATCTGTCATATTTTTTCCCATTATAGTTTCAGGGCTTTTTTGTTATTGATTCTATCAGGTTGATTCCACTTTGAGATATACATATTTTTAATGCATTCTTAGGATATTTTTATAGATTTACTTTTTATATTCAGATATCTATCTGAAATGTATTTTTATATAGTATAATGTAAAGGTTTACTTTTTATTTGTCCAGATAGGCTATTTTACTAGTACTTTTAAATTAAATATAACATTAATTCTCCCCACTGAATTTGGATGTTGACTAGATCATATATTAGGTACCCATTTATTCTTTGAATTCAATTTTGAATGTTGTATTCTGTTTCAGTCACCTACTTAATTCTTCTTAGGCACATACCATACTATTTTAATTATGATAGCTTTGTTGTAAGCTTTCATATTGGGTAAGCAAGAGCCAACTTCCCCACCCCCATGAGCATGCAATAAACCTTTAAACAAAGTTGATTAATTTGGGCACGCCTCTGGTTTCTGGATATTAATGGTAAAGAAAATTACATGCTGGCCAGGCATGGTAGCTCATGCCTATAATCCCAGCCACTTGGGAGACTGAGGCAGGAGAATTGCTTGAACGTGGGAGGCAGAGGTTGCAGTGAGCCGAGATCGTGCCGCTGCACTCCAGCCTGGGTGACAGAGCAAGACTCCATCTCGGAAAAAAAAAAAAAAAAAAAAATGCCATACCTTCAACTTTACTGTTAATTACCACCAAATTTTATTAATTTTTAAACTGTCTACTGACTTGGAGACTAATATTTGTTAGTTTTCCTCATTTGTTGATATACTGAATTATAGAGACTGATTTAATAAATTATATTTGCATTTCTATAAAACACTCTTCATTGTTTCCTTAAATTGAGTTCCCATCCCACATAACTACATACATCACAATTGCCTAAGGGTGTCTGGTGGGAAGAGGGACTTCATAAAATTCACATTCCTTTACTCCATCTTAACTGCAGCTTTGAGAGTAGAAACTAGTCATTTTAATTTTAATAATCTCCTGGGAACATCTTTAGGTACATAATAGATAGAAATTACAGTACTATATGTTCATGGCATATTATTATTTCCAGAAAAAACTGGGTTTGATTTGATAGCATTTTATTTGGAATTTTTATATCTATAATAAATGAAATTGGACTATGGACTTTTGTGTTGTTATTAACAAGCATTTGTATTAAGGTTATGTTGGCTTTTAAAAACGTATTTTTATTACTTATTTTTTAACTGAGAAAAAATGGTATATACTTCTGGTGTACAACATAATGTTTTGAATTATGTACATATTGTAAAATGGCTAAATCAAGCTAATTAACGTGCATTACCTCACATAGTTATTATTTTTATGTGGCAAGAATACTTAAAATCTAATCTCTTAGCAATTTTCAAGTATACATTTCATTGTTACTAACTATAGTCATCATGTTGTACAATTGATCTCTTGAATTTATTCCTTCTAATTGAAATGTCATATCCTTTGACCAACATCTTCCCAATCCCCTCCCCTGCAGCCCCTAGTAACCACCATTCTACTCTGTTTTTGTGAGTTCAACTCTTTTAGATTCCACATGTAAGTGAGATCATGTGCTATTTGTGTTTCTGTGCCTGGCTTATTTCACTTGATATAATGTCCCCCAGGTTTATCCATGTTGCTGCAAATAACAGAATTTTCTTCTTTCTAAAGGCTGAATAGTATTCCATTGTATGTGTGTATGTGTGTGTATACTACTATATATTATAATAGTTTATATAATAGTATATATTATCTAGTTTTTATAATAGTATTATATATTATAGTATAGTATATATAATGTATTGTAATTATGCTATTATTATAACTACATATACTATCATATACTATTATATATTATGTATTTTATGTGTACGTATACATAATACATAATGTATTATGTACATAATGTAATACATATATAGTAGTATGTATATATAATAGTATATATATGTAAAATAATATTCCATTTTGTGTGCGTGTGTGTATCACATTTTCTTTATCCATTTATTTGTTGATGGATGCTTAGGTTGATTCCATATCTAGGCTATTGTAAATAATGGTGCAAAAAACCAAAAAACATGGGCATGCAGACAACTTTTCAACATACTGATTTCAAATCCTTTAGATATATACCCAGTCGTGGGATTGCTGGATCATATGGTAGTTCTAATTTTAATTTTTGAGGAAACTTTATATTGCTTTCAATAATGGCTGTACTAATTTGTATTCCCATTATCAGTGTACTATGGTTCTCTTTTCTCCACGTCCTCCCCAACATTAATTATCTTGTCTTTTTTCTCATAGCCATTCTATCAGGTGTGAAATGATATCTCATCATGAGTTTAATTTGCATTTCCCTGCTGATTAGTTATGCTGAGCATTTTTCATGAACCTGTAGGACATTTGCAAGCCATCTTTTGAGAAATGTCTGCCTGGGTCCTTTGCTTATTTTTTATTTTATTTATTTATTTATTTATTTTTTAGTTTAGGTGCATACTATGTCTGGCATTTCCTCCCATGTTATCCCTCCCCACCCCCTGCTGTCTCTCCCCTACCCCCCCCAACTGCCCCTAGTGTGTGATACTCCTCTCCCTAAGTCCACGTGTTCTCATTGTTCAACACCCACCTATGAGTGAAAACATACAGTCGGTAGGAGTGTAAATTAGTTTAACCATTGTGGAAGACAGTGTGACGATTTCTCAAGGATCTAGAAATAGAAATTCCATTTGACCCAGCAATCCCATTACTGGGTATATACCCAAAGAACTATAAATCGTTCTACTATAAAGACACATGCACACGTATGTTCATTGTAGCCCTGTGTATAATAGCGAAGACCTGGAACCAACCCAAATGCCCATTAATGATAGACTGGACAAAGAAAATGTGGTAAGACCCCATTTCTACAAAAAATTAAATTTAATTTAAAAAATTAGCCAGATGTGGTGATGCTTGCCTATAGTCCCAGCTACTCAGGAGGCTGAGAATTGCTTGAGCTTTGGAGTTTGAGGCTGCAGTGAACAATGACTGCGTTACTACACTCCAGCCTGGGCAATAGAGGAAGACTCTGTCTCTTCAAAAAAAAAATAGGAAAAATATAAGGGCCACAGTATTGTAAGAAGGATAAAAGAACAACAGAAGGAGAGAAAAAACTTAGTTTTGATTTGAGATGGCATAAAATAACTTTAAGATCTTATGTTAAGTCATTTAAATTCTTTCAGTCTTAGTTATATCATTAAGTTTTCTGTGATCTTATGTGACATACAATTTCATTAAAGAAGAATTCTTTTGAAATTGATGAACATGGCCAGAATTGGAGGGAGCAACGGGAAATAAGATCCAGACTTCAAAGTCATAGAAAATTAACAGCAAAGAGTTAAAAGTTTGAACTGACCTAGGCTCAAATTCTGGCTTTACAATATAATAGCAAATGACATTGGGGAAGTTTTTCTGTGCCCATTTCCTCATAAATTGAACTGAAGGTGATAACAAGAATCTAAACTGCAAATGTGGTGAATGTTAAATGTGATAATATGTAATAATTGCTTAATGATGCCTGATAACCAGGAAGGGCTCAAAATGAGGTAGAAAATACAGTGAAATAGATCTATTCATATAAGAGACACAATTTTCTTTTTACTTTTATCAAGGTATATTTTTCCCTCAGATGGGGACAAAACAGATTTTGAGCATGTTGGCAGAAAAAACACAAGTAAATATAATAGTGATTTAGTGAGACACTGTAGACACAACATTTCACAGCAGGAAGGAAGGAAGACAAAAGAATTGAGCGAGCAAAAGAGGAATATTATTCAGACATGGAACTTGTCAGTGCCATGGCTAAAAATACTGTGGGTTAGTCCAAGAAATCGAATTGTTCTGTGGGCCAGGAACCCTATGATTTATAAAACACAGTACATCATCCGTCAATGGCTGTTCTGTATTGACCCTAAAGTCTGTCTATTTCCAGAATTACCCCGATTTTCTAGCCTCATTGGGGCTACTGATTGAGCTTTGTGAATGTTTTCCTGTGAGCATCCTGAGTGAGGAACGACTTAGACCACACTGTCACTGCTGCCCCAAGCTCAAAAGTATGTTCAGGGTTGACAACTTCTGTACTTTTGTAGCTCTCTCATGCGTTGACAAAATCCTTCCATCTGCATGCAGTGTTTAACTTAATGTGAGAAAATGAGTTTCAGAAAGAAGCAACGGTGTACTTGAATACAAAACTTTGGACATGTTTTATATTCATTCAGGGCCATCATGTTTTCCTGGGACTGTTAGGGGTAGCTTCACAGTCATGACTGTTATCTCTGTATCCAGCCCACAAACACTCTGTACATTTAAAATTGTCAATTTGCTTTAAAAGTTATGTCTTTGGCCTCCATCTATCATGTACCAAACACTATGTCAGATACCATGGCTGAAACAAGAAATAAGACATGGTCTCTATATTTGTATAGCACACAATTTCAACATGTATTGCCATGTCCCAAGTTTTGTATTCAATACCTGAAATTAGCCAAATTAGACGATCAACTAATACTTATGCATTGCTTTTTATGTGCTGAATTACACCATGATCCCTGGCCATGTGGCAGTCTAGCAGTAAGGCACAGGAAGTGGTGTTTAGAAGGGAAGAATGACCTAATGATAAGTTAAGATGATGCAGACAAATCCCCACCTTCCAGAAGGAAGGTAGATGATGGGGGAGACAGAAGTGGAAGAGGAATGATTCTGTGCTGTAATGGTTATAAGTGCTGGTACAACTGGGTAGAATGGAGGGGGTAGGCATGTGTGAGAAACCCACTGGAAAGATATACTGCGTGTCTATATGAAGCAGGTGGAGAATGCCTGGATAAGTTTGGAAAGTTTATTGGAACATTGGGAGAAGAGATTGGGTACCAAAGTGGAGTCAGATCTCTTTCTCCCATTTCAATGATTATTTTTTAATTTGCAGTTAACTGAGTAGGCTGTTTTTGTTTTGTTTTGTTTTGTTTTTCTGATTTTGCCTTATTCTCCTGGTAAAGTTTTGGTTAAAGTTAGTTAGTATGAGTAAAATCTAGAAGAAATGATATGAAAACATGCAAAAATTTTCTGGGCTCAAAATATATCACAGACAATTCTATTCAAAGTGGTGGCTTTCATGGTCACATTATTCTATAATCATTTACTGTCTTAGACTAGTGGGCCTGGTCTTCTACCTTGACTTCATGTACTTCTCATTCCACACACACACTCATAGGCATAGAGGGGAGGTGGCCCCATGTCAGGTCCTAGGAGTGTCCCTGTATGAGCCATCCCATGTGGGTACACACAAAGGAGTTGGGAGGAGAGAAAAGTCCTGCCTTTTCGGTAAAAGGCACATTTGATCTTTCACAACTACCACAGAGAAGAAGGCAAGTTTCCTGGAAGAAGCACATGGGAGGGAAAAGGAAAATTAGAAGGTTTCATCTGATAAATTGAGGCTAAGCTTGAATTCCTAATTGCCAGAGGTCTTTTCCAAGAAGCATGTCTGTCTGTGGTGTACCAGCCTTCAGCTGGGTGGCTCCTGGATCATGTCTCTTTCGTCAACCAGGCTGATGGCACCAGCACCAGTAGCTTCCTTCCAGGAATGCACAGCCCATCCTCTCTGGTTTTCTGTTGAGTTGGCCTGGCCCTACTTAAGAGGAAAATAATTGGTATTCTTTCCTCCTGTGTCGGGCAGTAATTTCCTTTTGAGCCACCCCTTACATCAGGACCAGCCCTCTGTAAAATTATGCAGTAGACAGTTTGCTTTTAAGCATTTATTTTTCTTCTTTTTGTCTGGTGGCCATCAGCCACATTAGCCTTCTCCCATTGGCCCAAACATTCAGGACTATTGTGTTTTCTTAGGACTGTCAGGGATAGCTTCACAGTCATGACTATGGTACCTGAATCCAGCTGACAAACACTCCTTCCTTTTAAAATTGTCGATTTGTTTTAAAAGTTACCAGGCTTTTGCCTCATTCTACTATGTGCCAAACACTATGCCGGGTGCCATGGCTACAACAACAAATAAGACATGGTCTCTACACTTGTGGAACACACAGTTTCATGAGACAGATAGGTAAGAATACGTAGCATCACAACAAAGCTCCAATGGCATGAGACAGCATAAAACATTGGCAGAAATGTCACTATGGCAGGGCATGGATAGTCCCTAAAGACATGAGAGGATTGTTCTGGAAAGGCCATTAAGGAAGCATCCTGTACAGATAGAGATATGTCTAAGTTTTACTTCAAGGGCTGTCGGAGACCCCAAAAAAGATATGCAAGAAGATGATGAGATCAGATTTTCAGTTTAGCAAATTCTCTCTCTAAATCATAGTCAGGAGACAAGACTGCTTAATTCATATGAGAAATCCAGATGAGGAATTGGGTCACCTAGATCGAAGTAGAGAGGAGAGGGCAGATTTGAGAGATATTTAGAAAACAGACATTGCCTGTAGTGGTAATTTCTTATGCCGAAGTTTGGGGAGATGGTGAAAGAGATAGAGGAGTCTAGAATGGCTCTAAAGATTATGATAAAAGTGAAGGCATGGTGATATCTACCCAGAGACATGGTATGCACTAAATGGAATTAATCGAAGGCTCTTATTTTGGTAGTAGTGGGTATAGATAGGGCTTAACTCAAACTCCCAAATTTACTAATCACTTCATATATTACTTTCTTATCAAAATGGCATCAAATTGATTTCATTAAGTTAAAATACCTCTTTTTTATGCTGTTAAAGAATTTTTATAATGCTGGCAGTTTTAGAGACCATGAAAAATCAATTGAAGAAATGTTCTTTCATTAGTTGGGTGCTGGGGTGGAGCAGAGTGTGGAGCTGCCTGGAGCAATTTGCATAACCTGGGTCTCTGGCCATTAGGTTTAGATGTGACCCTCTCTCTCCCTGCACACTTACTTTTTCTCTCACTTCTTTCCTCCAATTTCTTTCCCCTCCAGCCTTGAATTTGTTATTTCATTCTTTCCTATTCCAGCATTGCCAAACTCTCCTCTCTGTTCAGTGTGCTCTGGCTATAGCACAACCTCCCAGCTTTGTTTATTTGTAAAATAAAAGGAAAGGAACGGGCACTTATTTTTCATGGATGGAAAATTCAGAGAGAATCACCACTGCTACCACAGAAGACATTTAAGGTAACAGGTGGTTGCTGAACCAAGTAAGAATTCCCATACCCTTGCTATTTCCCAGGCAGATAAGCTCAATAGTGTTGACAAAGCTAGGGAAAGGACACTTGGGAAATAAAAAAGCGTTTTATATGTTAAGAAAAACTTTGTGTCCTCTGATTCTTTTATTTCTGTCAAAGCAACCCTTAAATATTCATTTTTCTTTCTCTCCTATTTCTTTGATCTGTGGGTAGTATGTAAAAGCCTTGAATTCCCAAATATCCTACTCCCACAAGAGTTATATATGTATATTTCCTTGGTCGGGGGGTTCTTTTGAAACGCCTAATTTATTTTCTTATACAATTGGAAAAACCTGGTTTTAGTACCAGGCAAATTGAGTAGGAGACTTACTTCCAATGGCACCAAAACTTTCTTAAATAAATTCTGAGAAAATTGCCTTCATTCAGGAGGTAAACTAAAAAATATCCATCACCAACACCTGTGGAAGCTCCTCAAGTCCTTGACCTTCCCTGAAATTTCTGTTGTGGCAGCTCCTGAGTCTCTGATTCTGAGAGCTGCCTGATTCTCGAATTGTTCTTTGCTCAATTAAACTCTGTTAAAGTTAATTTGTCTAATGCTTTTCTTCTTGCAGAAGATGTCAGAGTGGGATCTGCTGTAGGCTCCCAGCGGCCCCCAGGAGCACCAAGTGAGATACCTGCTGGGCCCATTGTGTCCACTGCCCTTGGTAGCCCCTGAGGATCATGGATAAGTTCTTTGATTCCAAAGCTGCATGGATTTGTGTTTTGAGCTTTCCAAGTCTGAGCAAATTTTGGATTCGAACTGGGTTCAGAAGTCGACAGAAACTGGACTGGGTCCATGATTGTACTGGATCTGATAATTAACTAGATTGGATCCAGTTAGAGGCCTCAGAACCTGACTGTATCAAACAGAAACTGGAAGTAAATGGCAATACTATAAGGGCTGAGTACTCTGGCTATAGGAAATTCATGGGATTTTTGTGTTGTATCTTTTGTATCTTTTTCTTATGTGCTTAGGTAGGGAAAATCATTGGTTAAGTTGATCAAAGGTATCTGAGGATCGAAGTTCAGATTCAACAGAAAAATGGGACTCCTTAATTTCTGAAAAACTGAATATTCCACCTTCTGGCTATGCCTGCATTTACATGTATATGCTATATCCTGGAAGCAGCAAATACTTATAAAAATGGCAAAATCTTACTAAAGGTAATTTTAAATTGCAGGGGAACATTCCCAATGAATAACACTGTATTTTAGGAAGTACATTTAAAAGTGAGGGCTCCTGAATTAGGCTCACTCTAAGATGTGAGGGAAAAGAGATAGCAATAAACTCTTCCCAGGCATTATAGAAGGAATAGCAATTAATGTGAATAGAAAAATGTTAAATAAACAATGTGGAACCAGAAATCTTGAAAGTTTTGTAGCTTAAATATAACAGCCAGACAAATACTTTCACCATTCATATGATCAGATATCTAGCTGCCTACTGCCCTTCATCATGTGGTGGGAAGAACATATCCACTTGTTATGCAGTGGACCTAGGAAGTGGTTTCAGATTGGTTTTGGCATCTTTGAGATGGTTTTGGATAATATTCTGTTATGAAAGCTAAATACAAGTTATGATTGCATGCTATAAGAACAGCCTGAATTCATTGGCTGTTCAATCCCAGAAACCCACACTGAAATCCTGCAGGGCAATTGATGTCAGAGACAATTTAGAAAGAAAAGGATAGTGTTAGCTACTGAAAAGTATGGAAATGGCTTTAGGTCTCAATTCTGCTGATGAGCAACACAATTGCTATGATAACTGACAATGCTCAGTTCAGCTTGGCAGAGACACAGACCTTGGATGACTTTCTCTAAGCAGCATGCCAGGACCCCCCCACCCCAAAATCAAATGACATAATAGGGGGTAAGCATAGCAGAGAGAGGTCACAAGACACTCCAATGAAGTTAAAAGTTGGGAGAGATGTCTGTTTGCTTACTGCAATTTTCTAGCTGATACTGAAAACCAATGAATTCATCAAATGTTTTATAAAATAATAAAATTCGGTAACCAATAATACCTGGCAATTGAGTTGGAGAAAGAAAAGGGCATATTCATGTAAAAGAAAATTTTGTAGAAATTCTTTGTTCTTTTTAAATTTTATCAAAATTACCACCACAATAAAATAATAAGACTGGTTTTCTTGAGAGCAGTGACTATCCATTTTCAACCTTGTATTCTCAGCACCCAGGACAGTTTCTGGCATAGAGTACGTGCTCAATAAATGTCTGTGAGTTGAATGAATATGTGGTCAAATGGCTACATTTATACACAGACACCCACACATCACATTCACAATGTTCAGATGATAATACCGACACTAATATAAACTTTGTCTACTCATTATTTGTGACCAAAAATCAGCAGTTTTTCTGTAAGAGTCCAGATATCAAATATCTTAAGCATCTCAGGATACAATATAAAATTGAGAATATTATGTAGGTGATTATATAGCAAATATTTAGCAAAAAACAAAGATTTTTATTGATGAACCTCAAAATATAATAATAATCACATACACATTTCTGTAATAGGATGATAGGAATGGAACTTTTTGGAGAGAATAACATTTTATTTAATTCTGGTTTAAACTGATCAAAAAAAAATTTTTTTTGCAAATGTTATCTGTTAATGGTGATTTGTAATGAAATTTTAATTATTTAGAATTTTAATTTTACATAAGATTTGCATGTCATACAATATTATTAGTCATTTAACTTTTTTTCTACCATTTGCAACTGTAAAAGTAATTCTTAGCCCTCAGGCCATATAAATACAGGTAACAGACTGAATTTAGTTCATTGCCTGCACTTTGCTAATCTCTCATCAACAGCTGCTTGGTTATGAAAAGCATTTTGGTTGGTTGATTGATTTTTGAACCTGTCATATAAATAAATGGAATTAGGAACGTTGTATCTAATTACACTATTTGAAATATGTCACATACCAGAAAAGTCCCCACATTTGAGAATTTACTTTGTTTTTAAAACAATGCTTTCATGTGGGAACTGGTCTGAGAGCCACTAAAAAAAATCATCTTGGTAACCTGTTGGTTAACCTGACAGCTTTGCCCCTAAACTGAGCATGATTCTTAGCAAGACTGGGTAGAGGACAGGAACTTCACAAGCACTGTCTCTCCCTGGGATAAAAATACAGGGACAAGGACAAAATCTTAAGGAACTGCCAAGTTCACTAGATGACCAAATTTGAAGCTATTTTTTCATGTTGTCCTTTGGTCGGAAATACTTGAAATGCTTCTGTGTGTTGTAAGATTTGTTCCCCACTGTCACTTCCAGGCTGTCTCTCTTCCTTCCTCCCACAAAACCCCAGAGTATTTGATGTGCATGTCATAGACTTCATTATCCTTCCTTGTTGTTTTCATATCTCTTCCTCCAAATGTCTTCTCCTCATTCATTGTGTTCTCATCACCTGGATTCGCCTATGCCACTGTCAATCACTGCATAGGATAGTGCTTAAGGACAGAGAATCTAGAAGCAGACTGATTTGATTAAAACATGTCTCTGTCACTTATTGTGCTCTGTCTCTTAAATTATGAAATGGGTATAACAATAGTACCTACCTTGTAAGGACATTGTGAGAATTCAATGAGATTTTTTTTAGAAAGATAAGTGCTTAGAACAGTTCCTGTTATAGAGTGAATACTTAACATATTGAGAAACTTCACCATTTAAAAATAAAGTAATAAATACATGATACAAATGCAAATAGTACAAACTGGTAACACTTACTGAATGCTTACTATATGCTAGATACTGTTGGCAGCATTTTGCATAATGAACATTTTTAGATTTCACAACAACCCTTTGAATTGGTTTGTATTATCAACCTTCTTTTAAAGATGAAGAAACCAAAGGCTATAGATGTGCACTACTTTATCCAAGGTTAGCAGCAACTAAGTGATGAATCCAAAAAGTGAATATTCCATCCCACTTCCTGGTGTCCAAACTATTTTTAGCTCCAACTTTCTTTTTCTGCATTCTAGTTCAGCCATCTTGTCATCATCAATAGTTATAGCACCTTCAAAATTTTAATTCCAACCCTCTTCTCTGACCATCTTCTGCACACCTTTGACTTTTTAGTGACTT
Organism: Cacajao melanocephalus; assembly: GCA_963573385.1. NCBI lineage: Eukaryota > Metazoa > Chordata > Mammalia > Primates > Pitheciidae > Cacajao > Cacajao melanocephalus. Next base: position 18,058 of record CAUYLG010049461.1, on the reverse strand, counting down.
CCTTTTATATTCCCAAAGAAACATTCTTTGACCTCATTCAAACTTTAAAGGCATTGACCTGACACCTTTTCACCATCTGTCACCTCTAATCAGTTCTTACTTCTCTTTCCCTATACATCCTAAATTTTTCATGGGCTAGTACTGTAATACTCTTTTAAAAACACCCTTAACTCCTTTTCTTCATCTTCCCTCCATTATACTACTTGTCTGGCAAAACCCCAAACTCAGCCAACCAAATTATCCACTTCTTCTGTGCCAATGCTATAACCATAAAAATATTGCTAAAAATCTCAATTTTACTAGGCTGCCCCATAATATTTCTCAAGAAAATGCACCTCCTTTCTCTCTGAGACTCTTACACATTCTCCTGTCTCCCCAAATTTCAAACATCTCTTATCTGCCTACTGTGTTTTCATAAATTGAAGCTTACTTTAGAAAGAAAAGAAATATAGTTGCATAAGAACTATCACTGTTTTCTGCTTACAATTCAATCAGCCTTTCAGCATTTGTACTCAGCTACTGTTTCCCTTCTCTTAAAAGGTTGTACATATTTCTGTTGCAAAGAGAAAACCCTTTATCAGTAACTTAAATCCTTTCCATCTCATTTTCACCAGGAGTTATATCCTGTAATAGTTACATTTCCTACATTATTTTATTTCCCTCTTCAGGATTATTCATATTGGCATAGAAATATACCCCAGTGTCACGTATCTTAAAAACAAAACTAAAACTAACCCAAACTTCTTTGACCCTGTATTCTTTTCTGGAAACTATTGGATATATCTTTCCCCATTTACATTAATATCCCTTAAAATATAATTTGTGTGTACTATCTATTTCCTCACTTCATTTCTCATGTTTGCTTTAATGGAACCCTAAATCTTACCCTCTACTGGAATTGTCTTTATAAAACTGTAGATAGATGCTATTAGTTGTTTATCCCAAAGATATTTTCACTCCCTTTCTTTTCTCCTTCTCCCTCTTGCTCTCTTCCTCCATCTTCTTTTTCATTTTTGTTTTCTTCTACCCTTTCTTTTAGGTGAGACTTTTATAATACTTGGACTTTTCTTCCATGTGATAAGTAAACATAACCAACCCCCTTCTCAGTCTTTGGGTATGAATTGTAATTGATCATAATCAAACAGGATAATTTTTCTTGCCAATCGCTTGCCAACTTTGTTTGAAGAATAATCTAGGCCAGTGAGTATTCAGTGAAAGTCTGTTGGGGCACTTCTGGGCAGTTTCTAATAAAGAGAGAAGGATGGAGAAAACATCTTTGTGGGGGATGCGACCATGCCTTCTGAACGATCCTGATGGAAAGTAACTGTGACGGGTGTGCAATAAGTACCATGAAGCAGAACGTGCTTCTGACAGATCATTCTGGAAAACTCTCATATTAGTCAGAGTAGGAGATTAATGGAATTTGGAATTGATGAGCAATAAGAGACTAGCAAGGCTGATACAGTCATGGTTTCTTAAAGAGTTTCAACTAGCTGGTCTCCAGGATGCTGATTTAAATAATCTTGGTCACTTTTCAAACAATGCTTTTGATAGCTACTCTCAAAGCAACATTTTTTTTTTTGTTATTTGACATATGTCATTAACATAGATGGTAGAACACAGAAAATGAGGAAAATGATAGAAAATAAAGTAAAAGTTAGGAGTCAGATATTCTACAAGTGAGGAATATAGACATATAACTATCTTTCTATCCCTGTAAGAGGAGAAAAAAGCAAGTTATGATGTTAGTTTCAATGTAATATAGGAAATCATTGCATTTTTTTGTTTATTAATAAACTTTTTTTTAGAGCTGTTGTAGTTCACAGTAAAATTGAGCAGAAAGTACAGAGTTCCTATATTCCTCCTTTGTCCCACACGTACACAACCTTTCCCGTTATCAACATTCTACACCAGAGTGGCACATTTGTTAAAATCTTTCTTCACTTAGTAATACGTGCTTAAGTTTCCTGCATGTTTTTCATGGTTTGATGGTGCATCGCTTTTTAGTGCTGAACAATATTCTTCTGTCCTTATGTACCACAGTATCCACTCACCTACTGAAGGAAATTTTGGTTGCTTCCAAACTTTGTCAATTCTGAAATAAGTGTTATAAACATCTATGTGCAGGTTTTTGTGTAGACATACATTTTAAAATTCATTTAGGTAAGTGCCAAGGAGTATGATGGCTGGATTGTATGGTAAGAATATGTTTAGTTTTGTAAGAAACTGGCAAACTTTCTTCCAAGATGGCTGTACCATTTTGCATTCCTACCAGCAACTAATGAGAGTTCCTCTTGCTCCACATCCTTGCCAGCAGTTGGTATGGGAAGTGTTTTGGATTTTGGCAACTATAAGATATGTATAATGGTATATTGTCGTTATTCAAATTTTCAATTCCCTAATGACATATGATATGGAACATCTTTTCCTATGTTTACTTGCCATCTGTATATATTCTTTAGTGAGATGGCTCTTTAAAGCTTTTGCTAATTTTTAAATTGAAATTAAATTTTTTAATTGGATTCATTTTCTTATTGTGGAGTTTTAAGAGTTATTTGTGTATTTGGACAGAGGTCCTTTATTAGCCATGTCTTTTGCAAGTATTTTCTCTCAGCGTGTGCTTGTCTTCCCTTTCTCTTGACATTGTCTTTCCAATTCATGTTTTTTAAATTGAAAATGTAACAATTTATTTTTATGCACTTGCATTGACGTACCTCAGGCTTAAAGGCATCTCAAAGCTATGCATAAACGTCATCATTGTTCCATCATCTGACTCTGATTCTCTGGATAATAAGTGTCTTTGGGCCAACTCGTTCAATCCCTACAGTCCTCCAGCTATTACAATGTCTTTTATTTAATATATTTGCCAACATTGGAGTAAGTAAGCCCTAAATGAGGTTAAAAAAAAAAGACTTAAATTCTAACACCTGTCTTTTAAAACTATATTAACATGATATAAGTATGAAAGGAGTCAACTTTATCTCCTCCTGCTTCAACAAAGGGAAATACAAGTGTCCTTTATACTGACAACCTTGTCATATTGTCTAAAAGTAAACTTAATAAGCATTATGGGTCTTTTGGAATAGAACTTCTATAAAGAACAACTCAGCATAGAATTCTGCAAAACAAAAAAATCATTGTATTTGGTAGACATTCAATCTTAAATATCCTCAGGCAACAAGGCAATTTATTATGTCTTTTGTAGGGATTCAGTCACTTTCAGCACTCAGTGGATTTATTCTGTTGTTCAGGGGTGCATTTGACTCTTAATTCATTTTGATGGCTTCTCGGGATCTAGTTTTTAAAATGAGATGTTTGCTAGTTTTATGTTTTGTATACAGATGTTCTTATATAGGTGAGACCAACAGTTGGCCACACACACACACACACACACACACATCCATGTGTACAAACAGATGCGCATGCATGCACGTGCAGCTATAAGATGAAACAAACAAGACCAAATCTTTTTATTTCATGTTGCATGGTGCTGAATGTGGGGTTTCAGACAAGTATACAAACTTGAAAAGATCAGAGCTCTGTTCTGAGAAAAAAAGTGCTAACTTTACATTTAGGTATCCCTGCTGCTCTACCTGTACTATTATAATTAATTTGCAATGCATGGCATCTTTCCATTTTTGCCTCAGCTGCCAGGAAACAAAATACCACTCACTACCTGTAATAGGAATTGGTTGTTTTACTTTACCCTAGCCTCTATACAAGCCTCACTTGCCTTTGGGCCTATTGAACAATTTTGTCTCATATATTCACGTATTTGAATGCATTTTTGCTTCATTGTAAACATGCAATAGCTTTTAATCAGTAGCTCAAGATGCCTCGTAGAAAGAGCTATTGTTTCATTTATTAAAACAACACATAAAAAAAATCACACGTTCATTTCCCGTAATATGGAGTGAATTTCTTCAAGCCTTGGAAGAACTTTACATTTACATGTAATAAAGCTCCCCGACTGGTAAATTTCCTGAGATGATCATAACAAACCTGTTAAGTCGAACTGAGAAGGGGTTTCTATTTGAGAAAATACTGATTTTGGCTGCCAGGAGATCCTTCTGTAGACATATTTTTGAGAATGGGGCAATTCATATGAATTCATAATGGCCAGAAATAAGGATTCTTAGTGCATGATGTAGGTGCCTTACTGGAAGGATGATAAGTCTGGCTTAATACCGCATGCAAAAATTATTTACGGTTGGCACTCTCAATGTGTTTAAAAAGTCTCTTTTCACAGTTGGTTAAATGTTTCTGTCTTGCTTTTTATAATTTATTTGAAGTCTATCTTTGAAATGCTCAAAATAAGGTTGTTGTTGGACAGAGCTCTATCTGAAATCCAGGAAATATTTCTCATTTTGGCCCTAGTTAGAACCCACATCATGTATATTAATACAGTACTCTTGTTCTAAACTATGTTTTGTTTCTCAGTTGTGGCTGGGCTTTTATTAACATGCTTAAAGCAATAAATAGTCCTTTTTATTGGAGTAAGTTAATTGTGTCTTATAATGAAGAGCTCTAAACTTAATTTGTCAAATTTATGTTTGTACACAGGCCACCCCACTGAAAGAAGATCAGCTTAAGGAGGAATATCTTCTCAAATAACTCTGTTGAATGAGCTCTTTAAAATCTTTCCTCATTGGTTACATTTTAAACAACTTAATTTTGTAAATGTTATTTTTGCTGGAGGTATGCAAAATCTTTCTACTAATATTCACGCATCTACTTCATCATATGCCATTTCCTGTTGGTGAGAATGCCCATCTTACTGACAACACTCTTTCTTAGATAAAAAATACGTAGTCATCAACTTGTTTTATTACTTCCCATTAGAATGACCTCTTTGTGCCTCTTAGCCTGGATAAATCTGCTTCCTTTCAGTCCAGCTAAAATCTCACCATCTTGCAGCTTTACCTAATTGCTCCTTATCATTTTGGCAGAACATTATGTACATCATGGAGGTTCCATTAGTGCATGTAATGTGTTCCGTAACTGGGGTCAATATAGGCAAATATTTCCTGGATGTCAAAATTTTGTCCAGCAATAAGAATTATTATTTGTCTTAGTCAAAATTATAGGCCCTGGGATGAGTTTTCTTTGTTTCTTTTTGCGACAAACCAGGTGTGTTATTGCAGAGGATGTTGGTTTCTTTTGCCTTTCCTGAAGCCATTTACCCTTATTCATGTAATAGCATGTAATTCCTTTTAGTCTGGCCTCTAGGTGTGGACATATAACTGATCAGAGTAAATGAGGTTCATTTCCCAGATGCAGTTTTTGGCAGAACTTGGGGCTGTTAGTATGTTATCCGTTGGTTCTGGAAGCCATCATGATGGGAAAACATGCTTGAAAATTAAGCCATTTTAGAAAATAACAGGCTTATGGAAGATATTGCTTCCTGACAACCTTGAATACCTGAATCCAGGTGTGCCAAAAGCTAGAGGCTCCTAGATTTTTCAGATTCTTACTCAATATATTTCATTTTAATTAATTAGTTTGTTTTGATTAAGCAAGTTTGCGTTATTTTTTTCATATTTGCAGTTGAAAGAGCTCTGAACATATATAATATATAATATATATAATTATACATGTTTAATTATTAGTCTTAATTCTATAGGTAGGGGAATAAAATTGTGAGAGGTTTAGAAAACTGCAATGTTAATAACAAATGAAACTAGAATCAGATATACCTACTTCTAGGATCCATTTTTCTCTCTGCTGTGCCATATTGCATTACAAGTTTTTGGTATGCTTTGGCTTCTATGCCAATGTTTTGGATTCGCCAAAAATTTTTATTTATTTATTTTTTTGGTACATCAAGTCTATGACTTGTAGTTTTATCATTTTTTGCTAGGATTTTGGAGGAAGAGAATGTGAGGGACACAGAAGCATTTGCATTCGATTTCTTATAATAGAAGCTTCATTAAATCTTCTTTGGCTTTCCAGTGATCAACATTCATCTTCTGTGGTTTTTCTCTAGGTTTACAGAACCCTAGTAGACATCAAAGTCATTCTTGTTCATGGAGAGACCATGTTAAGCTTTGAGTCTGTGTTACTTCAGTGTCCCTTATTTGCAATGGCTATCTCCATCAATCTGGGTTATTTACAGAAACACAAACAAGGGTTGAGTTAGACTGTCATGAGGACAACTATATTGGGAATATTGGAAAAATTATGACTACTTTTAGGCTGGGTAAGAGACAAGGTTGCGTGGAACATCTGTATTTTGTCCCTGGAATTGTCACTGCATTTCTGGGTAGACCTGGACAAAATTATTTTTTTGAGATTTTGCCCAAGGGAAGTTAATAGGGGTAAGAGAGGAATGAATGAACAGCTCCAAGTGAATAAATTTACTCTCTACAGTGTTAAAGCTCTGTATTCGCATTTTCTTGAAATTACTGTATACTCACAAGCCAGATCTCAGAGACAACCCTTTGAGATTTCAAAAATAGACCTTTTAACTTATAGCTAAAAGAATAAAAGCAACAATAAAAACCAAGCTAACAGAAAAATGATCTGCTATACACACAAAGACAGGTGGACCATTCTGGTCAGTCTGTCATTTACTGAGACCTAATTAGCTAGGCTGTCTTGGTGGCATTTTCAGAAAGGGAACCGGAATCCTTTGCCTGTAAATGTCTCCATTAGCTCAGTATGTGTTTTCATTGGCCTTTAGAAAAGGCTCTAGGTCTATTATGGTTTTGTTGATGTCTAACAGTGTTCTTGGCGCTGAGCGAGATATAGAAGAAGGCACAGGATCCGCCCAAGGCACTTGCAACCTAAGTTAGTAAAACAAATAACTCGCTATTATTCCTGACTTTGCGAGAAATTGAGTTTAAATAGCAGTGGCGCTAGATTCCAGAATATTTCTATTTGTGTACCTTTGGGATGGGCCAGAATGACATTGGCGGAGCAGCTGCATTGCCTGGTATGCTTCCTTTCTTGCATTTTTAGCATGTTAGACTTTCTTCCATATTCCAGGGATTTTTTCCACAGCCAAGTTAACCATAGGTTGTATCTCAGCATCCCTTGTTTTGTTGTAATATTTGCCCTCAGTTTAGCCCACTAGAGTCTAATTTCACCTATCTCTACCTACTTAAGGTGGTAGGAAAAAAAAATCCACCCAGATAAACACTAAATATTTTTTTAAAATGGGGACAAATGTTTGTTCTTATATGTAATTGTGTGAATATCCATGGTACTTCAAATAAAACCATGTATTTTCAATGTGAAGACCAACATAGGCAGGGGTTGAAAAATTGTGCAATATTTTCTGCACATGTAGTTGTTTTTTTCCATGTTGACAGAGAAGGGAAAATGTTACACCTCAACCTCCTTGATTATACTCTTGGGAAAGGTGGGTAAAGTTGAGAAGGTGGTGGGGGAAGATGCCAGATGACCAGTGTGTTAGGTGATTTTTGCATTGCTATAAAGAAATTCCTGAGACAGGACAATTTATAAAGAAAAGAGGTTTAATTGGCTCACAGGCTTATGGCTCTGCAGGCTGTACAGTGAGTGTGGTACTAGCATCTGCTCTGGTGAGGGCCTCAGGAAGCTTCCAATCATGGCGTAAGGCGAAAGGGAAGCAGACACATCACAGGGCAAGAGGGAGCGAAAGAGCAAGGGTGAGGAGGTCCCAGACTTTTAAACAATCAGATCTCACATGAACTAACTGAGCGAGAACAAACTTGGCACTAAGTGGATGGTGCTAAACCACTCATAAGGGATTCACCCACGTGATCCAACATCTCCCACCAGGCCCCACCACCAACACTGGGAATCACATTTCAACATGAGATTTGGGGAGGACAAACATCCAAACAGTATCAACTGGTGAGGCAGAACCTTGAAAAGGGTGGCAAGAAATACACAAATTGAAAGCGCATTTTCATGGCTGTGTCTGGACTATTGTGGGTGGAAGCCTGTAGAAGAAAGAACAAATAGAGCCATGTAAAATTTAAGCAAATTGCTGATCTTGCTATAGTCAATACACAGCTCCTGTTTTTATAAGCACTTAGAACTGTGCAAGGTTTGATATATAAAGCTAATTGAAACTGGCTGATAAAGACTAATCTACATCAATGAAAACAAATGAACATTTACTGCATGTGGCAGTATGGATGTATCTTACAGTCATATGTTGAGTAAAGAATGGCCAGACTACAAGAGATTAGAGACTGATTAATTCCATTTAAATGAAGTTCAAAAACAGCATAGATAGCCTGTGGTGTCAGAACTCTGATAATGTTACCCTGGGAGGGCTTGCAACTAGAAGAGAGGGTGATGGAGGTGATGGAGGATTAGGGTTGTTTAGAATATTCTATTTCTTGGTCAGGGTGAAAGTTATATGGGTGTGCTCCCTTTATGAAAATTCATTAAGCTGTACACCTGTCATTTGTGTATTTGTCCACATACCTTTTATATTCATTTACAAATATTACTTAAAATTGCTAATATTTACTAAAGAGATGTTTGCATGTATCTATGTTGTTATGGAGCCATTGAATACTTCTGCAAAATAACTTCTTTTCAAATTAGTAACTGAATCATATTTGATTTCTGAGAAATGCTTGTTAAGTAAATGATTCCCAGTTACAAAAAAAGCAGCTAGAGGGTCTTGGCCAGAAGTCCAATGGACACCTTATTATTATGGGTTGGTGTTAGCCTCATCACAATCAAAGGCAGTTAAGCTGAGTGCTCTTAGTGGACTGCATATGAGTTTGACAGGACAGTGGTGGTGCTAGATCCTGGCAGCTTCATGGTGAATTAAGAGATAAAAAAAGAGACGTTTATACCATTGTTCCTCAGATCCTGAGATGTGTGGCAGCTACTGTCACCAGAACTTGTCACCCTCCTTCATTCCAGTGACCACTCTAGGCAGCATATCTGTGGGGAGAACCTGTCCCCCACCCTCGTCCCTAGCTGGGACATTGTTCTGTCTCTCTTTCTCTCTCCCCTACTCCATCTATAAGAGGGGAGTAGGCATTTGAAAGATCATAGTTGACCTGGTATATCAAAGGAGATCAAAAAGAAAAGAAATAGAGAAGATGATTGAGAAAGGAGAGGATGAGGAAAGAAAAGGGAAGAATGGAATAAGGCAAGAAAGACATTGAGGTAGTCTGAAGGTCAACTTCAAAGAGATCCCAACTAACAATGACCAAATGATGGGCTTGTCACACTGTCCCATTAAATAAAATGTTTAACATATACTTATTCTATGCTAGGAACTGCCTACTTGCCATATTCTCTATATGATTTGATTTCATTTTCATTTTATAGATAATAAAATTGAGGGATCAGGGGGATTTTGAGTATAATACCTCAGGTTGCAGTCTAAATCTTCTTAGTCGGAGTCCATGATTAAGAATAATAATGCAATGTGTTGTGTCCCTGCATCTCAAGTCCATTTACTTTTGTCTTAAAAAATTGTTTTTGTTTCTTTCAAGTAATAAATGCATATGACAGAGTCTTGTTATCTGTGCCCATGTGTATCTGCTATTTGTTATTGTCTATGACTTTGTCATTTGGGGTTACATCTAAGAGATGGCCTACAGCTGGGTGGACCTCAAGGAGCAACTGCATGTCATGTGAACCCTCTGGCCACTCTGGTCTGGACTCGTTCCTCCCCACCAGAGCTTATCTGGAACTGAACCAGCCCCCAGGGGTAAAGACAGGTCACTGAGCTGATGACCATGGCCTTTAACTGCTGACCTTGATTTGTGTGTACTGGCTTTGAATGAGGATGCTTGTGGCTTCCTTTTCCCTGGACTTTCACTTAAGGGAGGCTCAGATTGGCTGCACTCCTCTTACTAACGCATGAGAGGATGGGCATGCATCACTGGATAGTATACCACAAACCAATATGCAATAGAAATCAATGATGCCCATATATAAGTGACCAGCTTGGTCATTCACTTCATGCTTTTGTCCCCACAGAAAAATGACAGAAAATCTTTATATAAACCAGTTACAGAATAGTCACAAATATTTCTGTGTCCATGGTATGCAAGCATTATACTAGGTAATATTGGGGATACAGAAGTGTCATGTTAATAGCTGCAATAACGAAATTGCTGAGATCAGGCTTTGAATCCTGTACTAAAAGTCAATTCTGTGCCAAATGAAGGCAATTAGGAAAAAGGGGATACAAATAGGCACATGCTAAGATGAGTGAGATGGTTACTTCACAGTGCAGATAAAATGTTCTTTCCATAGGCCTATGGTTGTGGTCATATCTACATATTTACAAACTAAATACAGTGATAATTGGAGTTTTTCATCATTTAAATAAGTTGGAAAATGCCAGTTTAAGACAATGAATATAGGTATCCTTACAGTAGGATCTTCTAACCATTTTAATGCTAAGTTTGAAGCTCTAAGAGAGACATTACTTTTCTAATTTCTTATACTTTTTGCACATTGAAAGCATTTTTATGTGTAACATCTTCTGGAATAGTCTTTAGAAAGGCTAGGAATAATAGTTTAATCTTTTCAAGTCATCTTCCTTTTATTTTGTATTCTTCCTTTAGGTCTCAAGGAGAAAATTTAGGTGGCATAGTACAGCGAAAAAATGACCAGAGAGTGGTCCAAGACCTGAACTCATGACTCAAGGGTGTTTTGGTTTCACTTTTTATGAAATAAGTTGCCCCTATGTCCTCAACAAAGTAAGCTAACTTGAGAATCGTTAACCCAAAGACAACATTGGCCAAAAGATTTCAGGTCTTCCGAAAGCCAGAAAACAAATCCACCCATAAACCCTTAAATGCACCCCCCATATCCATTTCCCTTTTATTTTCTTAGGATATTCAGCTTTGGCCCCTTATCTTGTGGTTCATTTCATGTTTGTCTAGGGAATGGGTGTCCAATCTTTTGGTTCCCTAGGCCACACTGGAAGAAGAATTGTCTTGGGCCATAAGTAAAATATACTAACACTAACAATAACCGATGAGCTTTAAAAAATTGCAAAAACCCCTCAGTTTTTACGAAAGTTTACAAATTTGTCTTGGGCTGCATTCAAAACCGTCCTGAGCCACATGTGGCCTGTGGGCCAAGGGTTAGACAAGTTTGGTCCAGGGCAACCCAAAGAAATGAAATAGACTAGCACTGGGGGGATCCTAAAGGAACATGCCAGTTATACTCTCCTACCATACAGACAAAAAAATCTAAACTTTCTTCGAAGTTCAACTTTCCCTTGGGTTAAAGTGCTAGTGTGAGGAACAATAAGGGAATAGAGGCCACCCGATTCAGAGTCTATGCCACTTATAGCAGCATATGGAGACTCTAGGAGCATTCTGACATTTGAATTCCTTGACACCAGTCTAACCAATGGGAGATGCCCAGGGGAAATCTTCTAGTTTCTTCAAAATCTTATGTTCTCAAACGTAGTAATACTCAGCTTAGCTACAGCTTCTATTATCTCTTGCGATAAATATTCAACAAAAGCATTTAGGGTATAAAAACTCCTTTGGTCTGTTAGAAATTTACCTCCATTTCAGAACTAAAAAAACAAGAACAAAACAAAACAAAAAAAGGAAACCCTATTAACAGATCCTATATGCTATTATATCAAGGGTCCCAGTAAATGATTGCCTTTAACACTTGAGGGTTTCAGAATAAAACCTAGGGGAAATGCCTGGTGTCTCTAAACCTCAGGCAATTTGTTGTGGCTGCCAAGGCCTCCACAGAAAGCATTTTTCAATTGGTATATTTATACTTTCTTTACTTAGTATTGATTCTAAATAAGGATAAAACCCATCCTTGATGGGAAACCTATGAGTAAGAACAGATGAATTAAAGTTTGTTTTATCTTCCCACTTTCCTTTTGCTGTAGCCAAAAAAAGCCTTCCCTTCAGAGGCAAACGGGATGTATTCTAGAGGCATCAGTCACTGGTTTCAGAACAACTAGATGATAAAATGTTTGGAAAGAGTCTAGGGCAACAGGAGCATTGGGTTTGGGTGCAGGTTCAAGGCTTTCTAAACATCTCATCTTTAAAGCTTGGTAAAATCGGCCATCTTGAAAGTCTACAGGTCTCTGAATATCATGGCCCAAGCTCTATATTGGTGCCTAGGCTTGACATTTTTTAAACTCTATATTCCTCCTAAGACACCTGCTTTTAAGCCACTGATAAAGTAGTGCTCTAGCTCTCGCTCTCTCTTTTTCCCCCTTCCCCCTCTATCTCTCCATGTTCCTCTCCCTCTTCTTCTTTTTCTCCTTTTCCCCCCCCTCTCTCTTTTGGATCTTGCAACAGACTGACTTTACCATAAATATTTGCAGATTGGCTATTTGTGAACCTAAGAATGATCTCTGGGTGATTTGGCATATGAGAGAAATTGGGTGGAGAGAATGAATAGCCAAGATATGACTGTGCAGACATCAGCTGCTCATGGTAGTATATGTGTACATCTATGTGTGCTATGGACAAATATCATGAATTCAGACCTGCTCAAACAGGAATTGGCATCGTTTTTTAAAATTGTGGTAGAGCCTAAGTTGATCTTTGCTTCAGTTATGCAACCAGGTTTTAAAGATACACGGAAGTTTTGTCCATGCTTAAAATATTTAACAATCTTTTCTAACACTGGAGATTGACTTCCACCTGGATATAATTTGCCCCTATTTGCATCCTATTCTCTGTATCTCACCACACAGCGACTCTCCTGCAAGTTGACATTGCTGAATCTTTGCTGATAGGGTTTTCATTCCTGATGTCCTCGTTTTTCCTACTCCTCCCTTTCCTCTGTAATTCCATGTATTGTATATGGTTTATTTAAAATGCCCTGAAGAAAACCTTCCCGGATCCTCTACCATTCAAATCTACTATTTTCCCTCCCTGAGTTCCATAATAATTTACTTGTACCTCTGATCTAGTGCTTATTCCATTCTACCTGACATTATGATGAGATGTTGAAAGAGAAATACTAAGAGAATAGAAAGAAAACAGGCTTTGGAATTGCAGAGTAGGGTTTGGCTCTTGAAAATTCTAGCTGAAAAATGTCAGGCAAGTCATTAAATATTTTTGAGTCTCAGTTTTCTTCTCTCTAAAATTACCTTGCTGGTTTTTGTCAAGATAAAATGAGATAATATATGTAAAGAACCTAACACAATGCCTATTCGGTGATGAGTAATAAATATAAGCTACTGTCAATAGGAATTATATCTGAATTGTATTCTTTTGTAGCTCTCTTAGTGATTTGAAATGCCTAGAAAACTGTATCTGCTTCAAAATTGTTTATTGAATAAAGAAATAACTCTCTCAACCTAATTTAATTTCCTATTTTCCACATACAGCTGCCTCAAATATTTCATATCACGGTACCAAATGATAAAAACAGAAGTGTGTGATAAGTTAACCAGAGATATGATGATATGATGGTACAATTGTTGTAGGCCATTTAATTTATACATCAAAGTAGCAGCTCTACAGGACAATACTTGAGATTTATCTATTAAATTGTAACGGTCTTGAAAATATTCTCTTCAGTGGGCACTGTACTTGGAGGGCAGCAATGATCAGTAGTAGCAGTTCATATTGATAATTATTGAGTTCTAATACATGTCCAGCCCTGTACATGGGGTTTTAGATGAATGATTTAATTCAAGCAATACTGATAATAATCTTATAGGATAAATATTATGGTCATCTTCATTTTGCAAAAATAAAAATGAAGACCAGACAGATAAGATAACTAGCTCAGGGCTATAGATGTATAAGTTACAGATGCTGTGATCAAACCCCTGTAGCCTGACTTACCAAGTCTACTGTGAGATTTTGTCCTTAGGGGTTTACACTCTAATTTTAATAAAGTCAATCAAGGTAGTGCAATACATGTTCTATTCCAAAGAACTCTTAGGCAATTCAGGGGTCATATGAGGTGCCATCTGAAAAGCAATTGATTTGGCATGCTTTCTGCTTTCTTTTCTTTCCATGACTTCCTTAGCTATACTTGAAAGTTTCTTGACTAGTCATTGGGGGGTTTTCCCCTCACTTTCTCATAGAGCTACTATGCTTCCTTTACCAGAAGCTTTCGACTAAAAGGGAAAGTAGCAGTCTCTGGTCACATTTACTCATGTGGCCATCCAAAGAAATCAAACATTTGATTGTATTTGAAACAATGCTGCTTCTGGCCTCTGGTGAGGAACTAGATAACCCTTCCGCCATCTCTGATTTCTTGCAACTCTTCTTATGATGCCTTCTGCATAAACTTTGATTCTTTCAAGAGTGGTTCTGGAGGACCCAAAGAAAAAAGATAGAATTAGTAAAGCAGTAGCCGGCTGTCCAAACTTATTCAGAACCTACATGTACAGCAGTATTTCTCTACAGTCACTTAAAGAGATCATTAGGATCCCCAAAAGAAAGAACAATAAAATAGTTGTCTTTCACCTGCCTGATATAGATCTTGACATTGCCCCACTATAGTGACTCATATTAGATACTTTGCAAATAAGAGGCTTCCCTGGATTAAGGATTTCTATTACATTGATATATTAGTAGCTTATCTTAGGGGCTGCTTCCCTGATTAATGAATACATTCACTCCTGATTGCCACTTGGTAGAAAGAGAGAGTAGGATTCTGATACAGAGATTTGAGGGAAGGAGTCCAAAGCAGGGGATGGAGAGAAGCTAAGGCATGCTAGAGGGCACTGATAACCAAGGGGAAGAGCATCCTTTATAGGTGGAACAAAGGATCCCACAATGAGTTGGGAAATAACATGATAATTTCCTTTTTACTTTAGACTGGTTCAGTTGACTTGCTTATGAATATTACTACCATTCTTTCATCCTTTATTAAGTATTCTTTTCCAGACACAGTACAAGACAAATGACCAAATAAAAACAAAGAGAAAGGAAACTTGGTCCTGCCCTTAAGTTCACAGCCTAGTAACTGACACATTTGTACACAGTGAACTACAGAGGGCCTGGTTTTAGAAGGATAGGGCTTATACAGTGGCATGACCCATGGAACTTGTGTCCTATTTGTCTGGGTCTGAGAAGGTGAGATGGAAGATGGCAGGGCAGGCATAGCTGGGATGCAAGGCAGAATTTCTCTAGTTCAGCCCCTTGCTGCTGGAGTTGCCTTCTATCTGGCTTAGTTATGCAGAGCCTGGGGAAACCTGCAGGTGGTACACTGGCCTTGTAGGAACTGGGGTAACCTATTTTGCTAAGTCTGGCCAACATGAGTGTGCAGATAGATAGTGAGAATGCTAGCAATTAGAGCTAACTTATTTTTTAAACTTTCTATGTGCCAGACACTATATGACCCCATTTAACAATCATGAAAACCCTGTAGTAAGTATTTTTATTATTCCTGTTTCACAGATAAGAAAACGGATGAGGAGGGAAGTCAAGTAATATGCTGAAGGATACACCAATGGCAGAGCTGGGGTTTCCTTCATAATGATTAAGGCTTAGGATGTTAAGCTAAGTGGGTACTTAGCTGGATGCTCCTGGGTACCCAGTGCTTCATAACACAAGTAAGTGGAGTTCATTTTTGCAAGTAGCTCTGAGAGCACACCGTGGTATCCATCCAGAAGGGTCTTTGGGAACACTAACTGCAGAAAGTGGAAGCACGTATGATCTGGGGATACATATAGTTCTCTGGTTTTGGCAGAGAGGAGAAGAATTCAAGCAAAACAGACCTCAGTGACATTAAGTAGTGGTTGGGAGCAGGTGTGTGATTAGAAAGACTGGGGATGGTGTCTTTCTCAGTGATTCAAGAAACTAAGTTTCATGTCCTACTGATAATCTCATTTTGAAGAAGGGAAAGAGTGATGTACTCTAAGTTTCCCTTACTCTCTGTTCAGCTACAAAGGCATCATTCTCATTATTTTAATGTTCAAATCCAATATTAGTATTAATTTAATAAGAAATAAATAGTCTTTTTTTCCCAATGGATAAGTTAAAGCAAATATTTTTGTTTTGTCTCTGAGAAACTGTAATGAAATGAAACTAGCCTTCCAAATGCAGATTTCACTATGTAATTAGGTAGATAAACATGGATGTAGAAATTAGAACATCACAAACATTTAACAAACAGTAGCAAAAAGGACATTATAGTCAGCTATTGGAAAGAATATAATTCTGACCATGGCCGAAAGAGCAACGTTTCCTTGATGATAGCTTTACTCTCATGCTTTAGTAAGTAAGTGACTTGATATACTACGCTGTAAGAGTGAGTTTTCAGTTGAAGATAGTATTCACTTTGTTTTTTGACATCAATACTAAAACTTCTTATTATTTTAAGTTTTCTAAAGTATTGCCTTGATTTTAGATTAGAAAGGTGGACAAGTTAGGGTACAAAACAGATGACTGACTCTGTTCTGCACACAAGGTTTCGGTGTTTCTTCAAAATAAGGGTGTGTCTTTGTAAAAATATGGTCATTTTCCAAGCTATGTCTCCTCCAGCATTTTTAGTGAATTGAGTTGAAGAGAATCCTCTCAAGTCAGGTTTCTCCAGGATATTCTTTTTTGCCCTCTTTTCAACCCTCTATTTATGATGTCAATCATTTTATATATTTTAGGTAGTTGGCATATTTTACACTGGTAACTACGTTTTATAGGAAGGAAAAGTTATATGTATGCAGAAACCAATCTGTGAAGTTATAAAGATTAGCAATGAATTTTCTAGATGTAAAATTAGTATAAAACATCAGATTATAGAAGATACACAGCCATAAATATTATGTTTAAGCACTTGGTAGATAGTATTCTACCAAGCACAGATCCAATGTACTTCACTTTTAAAAACGTTTCATTATAAAATTAATACAGGATGGGTACGGTAGCTTATGCATATAACCTCAGCACTATCGGGGGGCTGAGGCAGGGGTATCACTTGAGGCCAGGAGTTTAAGACCAGCTTGGCCAGCATGGCAAAACCCTATCTCTACTAAAAATACAAAAATTAGTTGGATGTGGTGGCATATGCCTGTAATCACAGCTACTTAGGAGGCTGAGGCAGGAGAATTGCTCGCTTGAACTGTGGGGGTGGAAGTTGCAATTAGCCAAAATCATGCCACTGCACTCCAGCCGGAGTTACAGAGTAAGACTCTGTCTCATAATAATAATAATAATAATTTAAAATTTAATACCTCCTAATTACAATAAATGAACGATGTAGAGCTATGTTTACAAATTATATAAAATAAAAAATGAAGCTCTCCTTCTCATCCATCAACCCCTGATCCCTCTCATTTTCCAAGAGTGTGATGTGTGTCATTTTGGACTTGTTTTCTGTGTATTAACACATACCTAGATTATTTTTAAAGTAAAATGTAATAATACTACATGTGCTGTTTTGTCATTTAGCTAACGTTTTTAAGACCCACCTTTTTTTTTTTAGAAAAAAAAATCAGCTGTGTGGTATTTATGTTTGTTAATCATCACAGACTTAGCAGCTGAAATCACCACACATTTATTATCTCAGAGCTGTGGGTCAGAGGTCTAGGAGGCTTGGAATTGTTCTTTGCTTATCATCTTACAAGGCCAAAGTCAAGGTGTCTAGCACATTGGGCTCTTATCTGGAGGGCCTGGGGAATAACCTGCTTCTTATTCAGGTTGTCGGTAGAGTCTAGTTCCTTTTGGTTGTAACAATGATATCCTTATTTCTTAGTTGACTTTCAGCCATGAGCTGTTGTCAGCTTCAAGAAGCCACTTGCACATCTGTCATGCATGTGGCCTTCTTCATATTATATCCAATATGTATGTATCCCATGGTTTCTACTAGTGTGTTATGTTCACATTTCAAGTCATAACGTATTTATCTTATTAGCATTGTGTTTCTTCTGATAATTTTTAAATCTTTTTAATATATTCAGTCCTTTCATTTGAGTTTAGAATGAAATACATAGCTTATTTTTTTCCAAATAGATGTCTACTTTTTCTTTTCTTTTTTTTAAATTTTTTTTATTATTTTTATTTTAGAAAAAGAGAGAAAAGAAGAAAGAAAGAGTGAAAGAAAGAAAGAAAAAAGAATGAAAGAGAGAAAGAAAGAGGAAGAGAAAGAGGGAGAGAGAACGGGATTCTTGTTCTATTGCCCAGGCTAGAATGCAGTC